>CAUYRT010052079.1:0-16085 GCA_963574885.1 Lepilemur ruficaudatus | reverse complement strand
AGAACGTGGCACTGGAGATAAAGTAGACCTTGATCACGGAAACGGTGAAGCCGCTCACGAAGGAGAAGACCACCAGCTGGACGCACAGCCCCGTGGTCATGATAACATGGTAGCGCAGGGGGTGGCAGATGGCCACGTAGCAGTCGTAGGCCATGGAGGCCAGGAGCACACACTCTGTGCACATCAGGGAGCTGAAGAAGTAGAGCTGCGTCATGCACCCGACAAAAGAGATGCGTCTCCGCTGAAGGAGGAAGCCATCCAGCATCTTGGGCATGATGTCACACACGTACCAGATCTCCAAGGATGACATGATGCCCAGAAAATAATACATGGGCCTGTGGAGGGAGCTGCTGCCCCAGATGGTAAGGATGATGGCCAGGTTCTCCACCAGGACAAAGAGGTAGATGAGCAGGAAGAGGAGGAAGAGCACATACTGCAGCCCGGGTACTGTAGGGAAGCCCACCAGCACGAATATGCTGACCTTGGTGACATTCTCTCCCATCATCCTTCTGTGCTGGGGAGCTGCACGCCTGCAAGACATCAAAGAGTGAGAGCAAAAGGCTGCAGGGCAGCCTGGAAGGAGAGAAACGGAGCTGAACCTGGGGTTGAGTTGTGCCCAGAGATGGGATACCTGGTTCCCATGAGCAGCAGTGGAGAGCAAACACAGCACTCCACATTCAGTGTTTGACGCCAGATATGTAGGTTCTCGGTCTCAGAGACTCTATGATTGAATCTTTGGAATACACTGTCCACACTTGGCCACCACAAATATTCCACAATAATCTTGAAACTGTGTCATATTTTTTACAATCTGGAATTCTCCAAGGACTCTATTAACAATAAGGCAAGGCCGCCGCTCTTCTTTGCTGATTATTCTCCTCCAGGTGATGAGTCATGAATGTCCCCCAATCTTCTCGGTTTATTTTTGGTGCCTGACATGTTCTTTCTAAACTAGTAGATATTTGATATTTTGTGTGGTTTTGGAGTTGATTTTATAATAGAAGGTGACACCAGCAAATTCTACTAGATCTAAGGAAAGAAATAAACAGCAACATCATAATACCCAGGGATTTCAACACTCCACTGACAGAACTAGACAGATTATTGAGGCAGAAGATCAAAAAAGAATCACTGGACTTACATGGAACTCTAGAGCAAATGGACATAACATTTATAGAATGTTCTACTCCCAAACTGCAGAATATACATTCTTCTTATCAGCACATAGGACATTTTCCAAGATAGATTATATGTTAGGCCATAAAAAAAAGTCTCAGCATGAAATCATACCATATATCTTCTCAGACCACAGTGGAATAAAATGAAAAATCAATTCCAAGAGGAACTCTCAAAGCTGCCCAAGTATGTGGACAGTAAGCAATCTACTGATGAATGATCCTTGTGTTATTGATGAAATCAAAACAGAATTAAACAATTTTCAAATTGAACAACAAAAGCAACACAAGCTTTCAAAAATCCATGGGATACAGTCAAAGCAGTGCTAAGAGGAAAATTCATAGCCTTAAAATTGCTTACATCAAAAAGACAGAAAGACCACAAATTAACAACCTAATGTCACACCTCAAGGAACCACAAAAAGAAGAACAAACCAAACTTAAATCTATCAGAAGGAAAGAAATAATAAAACTCAGAGCAGACCTAAATGAAAGAGAAACCAAAAAAAGAAGAAGAAGAAAAACAATATAAAGTATCAATGAAACAAAAAATTGGCTCCTTGAAAAGCTAAAGAAAATCAATAGACCACTAGCTAGATTAACCAGAAATAGAAGAGAAAGGACTCAAATAAGGTCAATCAGCAACGAAAAATGAGACATCACAACTGATACCATAGAAATACAAAATGTTATCCATGTCTACTATGAAAACTTCCACATAGATGAACTAGAAAACCTAAAGGAAATGGATAAATTCTTGGAAACACACAACCTCCCAAGCCTGAATCAGAAAGAAATAGAAATCCTGAACAGACCAATAATAAGAGCAAGATTGAAACATTAATAAAAAATATCCCAACAAAATAAAGCTCCAGCCCAGATGAAATCACAGCTGAATTCTACCAGATCTAAGAAGAACTGGCACCCATTCTACAGTTCAATAACATTGAGAAGGAGGGAACCCTCCCTAACTCATTCTATAAAGCCAGTATCACTATTAGACCATAGCAGGAAAGGACACAACAAAAAGGAAAACTACAGACCAATATCCCTTATGAATATAGATGCAAAAACCCTCAACAAAATACTAGCAAACCAAATTCAACAGCACATCAAAAAATAATATACCATGAGGAAGGATGGTTCAACATATGCAAATCAATAAATGTGATTCATCACATAAACAGAAACAAAAACAAAGACCATATGATCATCTCAATATATGCAGAAAAAGCATTTGATAAAGTCCAGCAAGTTTTCATGAAAAGGATCCTCAACAAACTAGGCATAGAAGGAACATACCTCAAAATTATAAAAGCCATATATGACAAACCCGCAGCCAACATCATACTGAATGAGGAAAATTTGAAAGCATTCTCTAAAAGAACTGGAAAAAGATAAGGATGCCCACTGTCACCACTTCTATTCAACATAGTACAGGAAGTCCTAAGGAGATCAATCAGGCAAGAGAAACAAATAAAGGACATCTAAACTGGGAGAGAGGAAGTCAAACTATCCCTGTTTGCCAACAATGTGATCTTGCATTGAGAAAACCCTGAAGACTCCACCAAAAGACTCCTAAAATTGATGAATAAATTCACCAAAGTCTCAGGTTACAAATCCAACGTACACAAATCAGTAGCATTTCTATATACTAGTAACAGTCAATCTGAGAGTCAAATCAAGGACTCAATACCATGTACGATAGCTGCACAGAAAATAAGATACCTAGGAATAAACTTAATCAAGGAAGTGAAAGATCTCTGCAAGGAGAACTTCAAAACACTGATGAAAGAAATTGTAGATGACACAAACAAACGGAAAAACATCCCATGATTATGGATCAATAGTATCGACATTGTTAAAATGTCCAATGTCCATACTTTCCAAAGTGATTTAGAGATTCAACACAATTCCCATGAAAATATCAATGTCATATTTCACAGATCTAGAAAAAATAATCCTAAGCATCATGTGGAACCAAAAAAGAGCCCAAATAGCCAAAGCAATCTTAAGCAAAAAACAAATCTGGAGGCATCCCATTACCTGATTTAAAATTATAGTACAAGGCTATAGTAACCAAAACAGCATGATAGTGGTATAAAAGTGGAAATATAGACCAATGGAACAGAATAGAAAACCCAGAAATAAAACTATATATCTATGACCAACTGATCTTCAGTAAAGCAGATAAAACATACACTGGGGAAAGCACTCCTCATTTAATAAATGGTGCTAGGAAAACTAGATAGCCACACGCAGAAGACTGAAACAGGATTCCTATCTCTTGCCATATACAAGAATTAATTTGGGATGGAGTCAAGACTTAAATGTAAGGCATGAAACCATAAAAATTCCAGAAGAAAATGTAGGAACAACTGTTCTAGACATCAGCCTAGCCAAAGAATTTATGACTAAGACCTCAAAGGCAGATTCAGGAAAAATAAATGGGACTTAATTAAATTAAAAAGCTTTTGCATAGCAAAGGAAATAATCAATAGATAAATAGGCAACCTATAGAATGGGAGAAAATATTTGCAAACCATATATCCTACAAAGGGTTAATATCCAGAATCTACAAAGAACTCAAATAAATCAGCAATAAAAAAACCAAATAATCCCATTAAAAAGTTGGCAAAAGACATGAATAGAATTTTTTCTAGAGAAGATATACAAATGGCCAAGACATGTGACAAAATGCTCAACCTCCCTAACCATCAGGGAAATGCAAATTAAAACCACAATGACATATCACCTTACCCCTATCAGAATGGCCATTATTAAAAAATATAAATGTTGGCATAGATGTGCTAAAAAGGAATGCTTATACACTGGTGGTGGGACTGTAAATTAATACAACCTCTGTGGAAAACAGTACGGAGAGTCTTCAAAGAACTAAAAGTAGACCCACCATTCAAGCCAGCAATCCCAATACTGGGTATCTACCCACAGGAAAATAAGTCATTATATTAAAGAGACATCTGTACCTGAATGTTTATTGCAGCACAATTCACAATTGCAAAGATGTGGAATCAATTTAAGTGCCCATCAATTGATTAGTGGGTAAAGAAAATGCGGTGTGTGTACACCATGGAGCACTACTCAGCCGTAAAAAGGAATGAAATAATGTCTTTTGCAGCAACATGGATGGAACTGGAGGTCATCATCCTAAGCAAAGTATCTCAGGAATGGAAAAACAAACACCGCATGTTCTCACCGACTAGTGGGAGCTAAGTGATGGCTACCTGTGGCCATAAAGCGTTGTAAAGGACACTGGAAACTAAGAAGGAGGAGGGTGGGAGGGAGAGGGATAAAAACGTACCCGTCAGATACAATGTACGGCAGGCGCACTGAAAGCTCTGACTTCAGCCTTGCACAGTTCATCCATGTAACAAGAGCACTTTACCCCCTGATATTTCGAAATAAAAAAATCAGAGCACAGAAAACACCAGAGAAACCTCTGCAGAGGGAGGAAGGGCACGGGACTAGAACACTGTGTTCAGACTCGCAGTTGTCCCTGGGTGAGGGTGCCAGAGAGACGGCCTTCACAAGTCCCTGTTCTCAGCACAGGACTGACAAACCCTTTCTCAATACGAAACTCAGCAGGCATCGCTATTAAGCTGAGACAAAATCACATTCCTTAACCAAAACTTTCACAGCGTAATAAGACCGGCAGTGAAGGGAAACACAGGCATGGCAGCACAGCATGTAATCCTAGTGGAATGCCAATCCTTGTTAACTGAGAAGGTACATAATAGAAAATAACAATTATCTGGGAAAGAAGAGAGAAACTGGGTTTAAATATATGAGGAAAAACCTGGGAGAAGCAAGACTGTCACAAGGAAAAAGTGTATTTTGCCTCATTTTCAGAAGAGAAAATCAAAAAGCTATTTTTTTATTCTTGAAGTTTATAATTAGAGCAACATGAGTCCTTGAAATTTTTAATGATAAATCATAGCATTTAAAAGCATGTAGATCCTGTAAGTGTTGAGAGAACAAAAAAATATATAGAAGTTAAGTAGCCAACAAGAAAGCACATAGAACTAAACACAGCAATGGCTGGAGTGAGGGAATCAGTTGTGACAATACATGTAAATATATGTAAATAGGATAAACTCTCCTTGCAAAAGGGAAAGACTCCCACCTTATGAAAAAATAATCTATTACATATTATCTACAAGATGCAGGACTAAAAACTTCAAGTCAGGTTGAAATCACAGGCTTAGGTTCAGATATATTAAATAAACAAAAATAAAGCATGATTTCATTATTCATATTGATCAAGAAAAATTTAAGACTCCAGATCATCTATTTTATTTATAAGCCTTTCAGGGAATGATGTAACTTCAACACAGAGGCAGCAAAAACCTGACTTCAGTATCAGAAGAAATAGTCAGAAATAAGTAATGGTAGCCGGCTTTAATACCTGCCTCTGACTATTTGACAGATCTCACAGGTAAAAGTAGATAGCAATGTAGAGTATTACAATACTGTAATTTATAATGTTGACTTGAGGTCTATTAAACTCAGTACCCTGAAAAACTAAACATCTTTGTTTAGAAAATTTGGAGAACTGACCTGTAACAGCATCAAAAAAGTCCAATATATCTCCAACGTGAAAACCATAGACAACCTATTTCCTTAAAGGCAGTGGCATAAAAAATTGAAGTTAGCAACGTCAGAGTAAACACACACTCCCAACCACACCAAAAAGGAAGAAAGCAGCCCACTGCCTCCTAAGTCAGTGGAGAAATAAGAGCTGCAGTCACAGGTCACACAGAAAGTAACAGTAACGGTGACGCTATGTACATGGGATGTGGCAAAACTGGTATTCGCTGGCTTTTATGGCACCAAATGCTTTTACTTTGCAATCAGAAACACAAAACAATATGTATTAAACTCAAAAAGTGGGAAAAACTATAAAGCAAATCCAAGGAAAGCAGAAGAAAGGAAAACAAAAAGAAAATCATTTTTCACTAGTTAGGAAAAATAATCGGATTGTTCAGTAGCAGCGCGTCCTTGTTCTAAGGCGAGCCCCGAGCGGAGGGCAGCGAAACAGACCAACCCCCGGCTCACAGGGAGACGGGGAAATGCCAACCCCCAACGTGGCCGTAAGCAGAGGACAAACCGCAGACAGACAGCGAGTCACAGGCATCGCCCGGCAATCCTTGCTGAGCCTCCGTGGGCGCCCGGGTCAGGGGGCCCCTCGGAGCTTCGTTTCACAGACCGAGCACACACGACGGTTAAAAGCCGTCGCGCAAGAGCAAACATCCCCGTCTCTAGGAAAAGGGCTCTTTCCTGAGAAAACTGACTGAAGTGGAGGCAGAAGGGTCAGCATCATGACGGCGTAAAAACAACAACTGCTGAAGTTGCTCCAGAGAAGACCGACAGGCCCAGAAGCTTCCCCCGGACGAGTCTCCCGTCCGTGCCAGGAGCGGATCCTCCCTGCGCGACGGAAGGGGACACAGAGCGTGGGAAACGCTTCCCTGTTCTTTTACGAAATGACACAAACACCTGACGAAGACCACAGAAGGAGCTACGTACCAGTGACCTAATATTTTTACTGCAGTTATGAAACTCAAAGGAAACGCCAGGGAATAGAATTTTCTGCATGTTAAGAGCGCAGGCGCCACACGCAAGGAGCGTGGTTTATTCAGCAGTGCAGGGAGACGTCAAGGTGAGTAAATCCAGGAAACGGTCACATTTCTAGTCCAGCTGAGGCTGAAAAGCTTTGACTAAAAATTATCCCCAATTTTTTATACATTCCTCACCCCCAAAGAAATGATTTCTCTGAACACGGTGAATAACATCTGTCTCACCCAACAGCCTGCAGCATCCCGCAGCTAAATACCGGGATCATTCCCCTCTCACCCGGGCCTGGGTTGAAATGAGGCCCTTGGGGTAGCTGCTAGTGTGTAGCCACGGGCTGTTGTGCTACCTGGTACAAAAAGGGATAAAGAAGTAGACAAAATTATCATTGTTTCTAGATGACATAATTTTTAATCTAGAAAATCTGGAGCACTGTTGTAGTTAAGGGATTTCGAGATAAATATTTAAAATGCAGTCTTCCTATATACCCGCAATCACTAATCAGAACATTCCTGGAGGGAGAAAAAATAATATTGCAAAGATGTCAATATCTTCAAATCAATTTTGAAATTTAACTTAATTCTAATTGAAATCTCACCAGATTTTATTTTTCTTGCAATGGGATGAAACAGTTGTTAAAACCTTCTGGAAGTATAACGGGTGAGAACAGCTAGGACAATTCAGACAAAAGAAAGAGGAAACAGTGAAAAAAGAGGACCCGCTACTCCAGATAGAAACAGACACAGTCAACGCGGAAGACAGCCTAAGAGAACAAATACTGAGACCAGGGAGTGCCGCCATCAAACCCACGGGACCACGCAGAAACAGCACAGGCGGCCCTCGGTCAGAGACGGGGATTTCGGGCCATACGATTAGCAAAGACGGGCTGGATTACTCAGTAAGGGACCCCAAGGTGGTTAAACACCTGTTAAGAGACAAGTGGGCTCTTCCTACGTGACATCAGGAAATGCGTTTCAGGACCAAGCGTCCGACGCCTGTGGGTCCCTCAGGTGTCCCTCTGCCCCTCCTACGCTGCCTTTCCACGGACACGACGCCGCAGGGCTCAGGCTCAGCCTGCAGCGAGACTCACCCACGTGTGGCCGCTCGTGGAAGTCTCTTCAACACCGATTTTTAAATAACTCAACTAAAGATTATTAGTGACATCTTAGAAATAAAGAGGGGACGTATTTTGATTGTGGGCAGAGTGAGATTCCAGTGAGCTCTGAGCACCACGCGAGCGCATCCTGGACACGACTGTATCATGCCGACTCCTTGATCCCGCACATTTGCGAAGGACAATTCTCCGCAACTGCCACTGGCATCATCATGCGAAGTGACGGAAGCACAGACATCCGGCTCCTTTCGAAAAGCTGGAAGATCTGTGGCCCTTGGTTCCCACTCCTGCCCCCAGGCATGCCTGTGGCCGGTGCAGACTCACTGCCCAGCTGCGCCTCTCGGCTGGTAGCACCTGCCAGCCCACGTGCTACCTGAGCGTGGCTGTAGAGTGGGGCCTCGGCCGTGAGCCTCTGCCCCGCCCGGGCCCCAGGTCCCGTCTCCTTGGGGTGATGGCTCGCAAGACAGGGACACTCTCGGAGAAATGAAATGATGGCAAGATGTATATACTTAGGCAATTCACATTTCCCCCCAAATTTCATCCTTTTCCCCCTTGTTATCTTGAAGGAGAACTAGACATTTGATCTGAAAGCTCTTCGGACCCAGTCCCATGGCGTGAACGCTCACAGCGGACAGTGGCAGGACGAGAATCCCGGGCGTTATCAACACCACACACAGGTCCTCCGGAATGTGCTTTTGCGGAGGTCAGTCCCCAGTGCCCATGACTGGGACCATGCTCAGCCCGAGGTCTGAGCTGCAGTGGGGACGAGCAGGCCGGAGGGGACCCTGGCAAGATGTGGGCGGCGGAGGGGACTAGGGAACTTTGAACATCTCCTGTGCACCCCTTGCCACGCCGCTCCCCAAAACTGGCCAGCACGGCACAGTCCAGCCAGACACCGTGGGAGGAGGAGGAGTGCTCTCCAGTCGCAGGTTTAGGGTGGAGTTAGACCAGGGCCTGGGATTGGTGCCGCCTCCTGTGTCCCCTTGCCACGCACGAGTCCTGCTGCTCCACCTTGCAGCAGACGGAACCGGCCACTGACCTCAGACGCAGGAAACGTGGCCCTTCAGCAGGTGCAACGGGAAGGAGGGGCGCGGCGGACGGACAGGGTGAGGGAGGCGAGGGCACCTAAGTGGCAGCATCACCCCCACGCTGGCGGCGCAGAAGCCTGGGCAGCAGACCCACTACGGAGGCTTCTCCCATCCTTCTAAGGTGGGGGCTCAGGGGTCACCTTGTGAGGGGCAGGCAAAGCTGGGGGTGGGCAACGTGGGGATGGGAATCGTGTCCCGGCCCTGGGTGATCATTTCTGCCCGTGGAGGGAGAGGCTGCAGGGGAGGGTGCGGGGACCGAGGGAGGCTGCTGGGGGAGGGGTCCCTGCATGGCGCAGGTCCTGGGACAGTGGGGGGGTGGGGGTCCCCATCCTGTCCTTGCTCCAACCATGCCCCTTGAGGGACCAGATCTGGGGCGGCCACCCAGACCCAGTCACTTCACTGAGAGTGACAGACGCTGTGGAAACCTACCCTGGACGGCCGTGGGGTCCGGGTGGCCTTCCTCCGCCTAGCGCAGCCCAGTGGTTCACGGTCCCCTGCACTCCAACCCCCGTCACCGCTCGGCCTGTGATGCAGCCCGGCTGGTCCCGGGAGCCGCTGGCCCTGCCCGGGTTTAAGGGAGGCTCTGGGGAGGAAGGGGCCGCTGTCTTCCTCCCCCCGTGCATCGATGTGGGGACTCCAGGGTCCAATTACCCCGCTGCGGAGAAGTGACTGCCCCACGCTGCCAATTACCTGCAGTCCCAGCTGCTGTGGCCCCAGCAGGGCTGGGAGGAGCTCACCTCGCTCACTGCTGACCCTGCCAGCGCCCTGCCCGGGACTCCTGCCCTGTCCACTCAGTCCCTGGCCACACCACGACCTCTGCTGCCCTCTCTCCTCGGGGCCAGGGAGGGGTGTGGCTCCTGCTTGGGGACAGGGGACTTTCCCCACACAACAATATGCTCTAGACCAAGGAGAATGGACAGGGCAGGCCCCTGCTGTATCCCAGCATCCATAAGTGTTGTCACTCACAAGGGGACAGGGACACTTGAGTTTCTGGCATAAGGTAATAGCTTCTCTTTCCACATATGTGACCGACACGGACACCTTTGTATCAGCCTCAGCCAGGACGGTTTTCCGGCAGCAGAAGAAACGGGAGCAGCCCGAGGCCCATCTCCCCAGGGAGCGATCGTGGGGCCCCCGCATGAGAGAGGCAGGCACAGGGCGGGAGGCCGTCACTCTCGCAGATAAACACCCAACTTGGCAGCGTCCCAGTGGACAGCTGAGGCAGCCCAGGCAAGGGACAGGCAGACAACTGGGACAGACACTGCGTCAGAGAAGGTGAAGCAGTGGCAGATACCACTGAGCGGAGGGGTCTCACCACTGGCCGCCAGGGAAATGCCGGCCCAGGCCGTGCTTGGACGCCACCGCGTGCCTCTCAGAACGGCCACAGTAAAAACAGGGACATCTCCAAGTGCTGGCGAGTGTGTGGGGAAACTGGACCCACCCACCGCCGGCGGGGACGCAGAATGGTCCAGCCGCTCTGGAGAACAGCTCAGCAGGTTCCCACAGAGTCATAAAGCTAAATGCACGTTCACCCCAAACACGCGCACGGCCGCTCACAGCGCTGTCCGCCGTCGCCAAAGCTGTGAGTGACGCAGCTGCCCTTTAGGGGTGAGCAAAGGCCACGGGAGGGTCCTATCCCGCAACCACAGCAAACGAGCCGTTGGTTCCCAGCAGTGGGGTGAATCTCGCAGATTCACATGTCTGTTGTCCACGTGGGCGGCTGGTGTTGTCCGTGTCCCCTCCCTGACTGTGCCAGGCTTTCACCTGCGTCTAGCGGGGCTCGCTGTGTCTCTTACCGACTCCTAGAAACTCTTCATTGTGTCGTCAGGGATGCTGGCGTACCTGACGTCACGTCTGTGCTCCGACTCTGTGTCTGGTGACCTCAGCCCCTCGCCAGTTTCCTCCGAGGAACCGAAGCCCTGAGTGACAGTCCCTTCCCAGGGTCTGGGGACTCGGGGAGGATGGCCCAGGCCAGGCCTGGGACAGGGTTAACTGCCCCAAGCCTCGGAGCGACTCCTGGTTCTCAGACCCACTTGCCACTTTCACCAACGGACTCACCGGACTTGGAGGGAAGAAAATCAGCTTGTGGAGCTGCTGGGTTTGGGTGGGCGCGTGGCCTGCGTCGGCCGGTCGTCCTGGTCAGCTGATGGAGAGACGCCCTCTTTACCACTGCTTGGTTCTTTCCTTCATGCTAGCACTTTTCACCACCTGTCTAGGAAACGTTTGCAGTCTCAAGAGTCCTGACGATGTCTGCTACTTTTGTTCTAGAAGCTGTCCGGACTTCTCTCGTCCTGTAACCCACGTGCTCCCTGACCCTCAGCTGCTATTTCTCCTTTTCTCCACGTGTCACTGATTTTAACCCAAACTTCCCCGCCTTCGAGAGGGATGTCAGTTTCAGCCACAGTGTGGGTCCCGCCCGTCCACACAGGGCAGGTTCGCACGGTGCGCGAGCCGCCATCTCCGCCACGGTGACAAGGCTGCACGCCCCGTCACCTCCGGTTGTTTCCGATGGGGTGAAGGCGCGATCTGCCCTGGCAACCCTTAGGAATTCTGGAATAAGGGTTCAGAGTCTCGTTAGTTTCTTGCTTAGGAACGATCCCTCCTTCCAGCACCTGCCAGTGCGGCTCCGATTCCAGGACCGCGGTGTCGGATACGGCGAGGACCTTGCGCTGATGAGGGGAAGGACCATATAGTTGCATCAGCCTTTCCCCCAGATGCCCCAGGAAGGGAAGACTCTGTCTAGCGGGGGCCCTTCCTCAGCCTCCCCCGATGTCGGGTGTGGACACATACTGATGACGGTGTGTCAGCCTTTAATCCCACGACTCTACGGGAGTGCCGCAGTGCCCATTCCCGCCCTCTGCCAACCACGGCTGAGGACAACATGCAGCCTGCAGTGTCCGTCAGAGGCCATGTCTCTTTGCCCGTGGTTGGACACTGTCAGCTGTGTAGTGTGCACTTTGGCTTGAAGAAACGTAACTCGATGGTGCAAATTGGTATAGCGTCTTCGGTGCCAGCCCTTTTATACTCGAGCATTTGCATTTACCACCCAGTACGCACCGCCCGGTCCAGGGTGAGGGTCTGTTCCTGCAGGGACCCATTTATAACCTCCCAGAGTGACGAGCAGGGGCCTGGCATCTGGGGACGTGCATGGGGCCTTCCCCCAGGGTCCTGCCATCTGCAGCCTCTGCCCCTCTCACCTGCTGACAGGACGGTGTGTCTGGCACCTGGTGCCTCCAAGGGTGCAGGAGGGATGTGTCCAGGCACAGAACCTGCCCGGTGCAGCCCCCAAGCCCACCGTTCCCTGGACCCTGGCTGCCACTGCGAGTCAGTGCGCCGGGACATCCGTCTGCCGGTTTCAAGCACCTGAGATCCCAGAAGGGGGATCTTCTGACGGACATCAACATGCCCTGTGCTAGTGGGGCCCTCAGATGCCCATGGTGACTCCCACCGGGCCTCACAGCACCCTCCAGTGGTCCAGCAGCCACTGCCCATCTGCCTGGCCGCACAGCTGGGTCCTTAGCCACTGCCCGGGAATCAGAAAGATCCAAACATGGGGGCCCTTCTCCTCATCCGATTCTTCCAACACAGCAAGGAAGCAGCGTGTGCGTCAGCCCACCGAGCGGATTTGTGTCTGCTTCCTCCGTCGGGTTTTTCATCAGTCGGCCACAGGGGCGCGGCCTCCCAAACAGGGCGCTGTCCCCGCACTGTGGGACTGCTGTCCGTAAACCACGCCGCTTCTCACCCGTTGGATGAGAGCTGCCCACAGGACGCTGCCCCGCGGCGGTAGGGGCTGCAGCCCTCAGGTGGGTCTGCAGTCGGCGGGAAGGAAAAGCGGCCGCCTGCCTGTGACACTGGCACCTCCCGGCGTTCTCCTGGCAGCACGTTCCTGTATAAACCATTTCCACTTTGCTCTGGACTCCTCTGGGCCCTGCCCTCCTTATGGGGTGTCTCTCTGACATCATTCAAGACACTGTGGGCATTTCAGGTTTCAAGGTTGTTTTATGCCCTTCAATCACAGGGCCGGGGTCAGTTACTGCCCCACAGCAAGCTAGTAACTGTCTCTTAATGTGTTAACACCGTATCAATGCGCCTGGGAACGTTCTGGTCCAAAGTTGTGGTGTCCACCACCGGGTGGCACTCACAGGCTTCAGCCGCGAGCTCCATGAGCAGTGCGAGCTGCAGAGACCTCCGGAGTCACATCCAAGTGTGTCGCCAGGGCCCGAGAACATCAGCAGAGCTACTGCTTCTGCAACTCAGACACAGCCTGCTTCTGAAAGGCCCCCGGTCAGACACGGCCTTTCGGGTGGTCTCACAGACGGAGATGGCAACGTTCCCAGGTATGGAACACGCAGCCTCAAAAATCCAGACACCCCGAGCGTGCACTGTGCACTGGTTCCAGGGTAGGCGACGAGAGCGGTGAGTTTTTAGTAGCTTGTGGAATGTCAGGGTGGCTTCTGCTCGTTATTCCTGAGAATTTCACAGTGGTTCCTTCCGTCTTTGCCGGATCTGTCAAGAAGCCTCCGTTGGTCACGTGTATTGGTACCATATTAGGTCAGTTCCAACCTGCTTTTCAGTTGCCAATACTATCATGACACCATCTCAGTGTTTTCTTACAGTCAAGATCTGCATCGAGTCTAAACCCCTTTTAACCAAACGGTGACAGCGAGCTGGTGAATTCAAGCCGCCGGTGGCAGCCCAGCAGGTGTGAGGTGGCCTCCGCCCCACGTGGCAGCGTGGGAGTGGCCTCAGGGCGGATACACAGTCCAGCGGAACAGACATCGTATATCCAGAATATACTATTTAATGTAATCCAGAAACTGACCACACTTTAAATAAATGCTGAATTGGTTTCTGATAAACGTGCCCAGATAGTTTGATGGAGAAAAACAGTCTTTTCAACAAATGATCCTGAAACAATGGAAATAAAAATAAACTAAGTTAGCTATTGGGGGGGGGTGGGAGGGAAACTATTACTCTTTGACCCCGTGTCATACTGCTGTAGATTTTTCCCGTTGGAATGTTCCTTTTGATACGACTTTATAAGCTATAGTTAGTTTACGAAAATACGCCCACTTTAAGTATAAAGTTTTATGCATTTTGTGAAATGCATACAGTTGTTAACATTACCGCAATCAGGATGGACCCTTCAGTCATCAAAGAGTTCATTTATGTCCATTTGCAGAAAATGATCTCCATCCACTGTCTCGAAACTACTGATCTGCCTTCGGTCACTATAGCTAAGATTTGCCTTTTCCAGAATTTTGTGGAAACGGCTGCTTTTGCTCAACGTGTTTCTGAGATCAGTCCGTAGCATAGTGTGCGTAAGTAATGAGTTCCTTTTGTTGCTGACTAGCATCCCGTCACCTGGATACACCACACAGTTTTATCTATCTGCCTGTTCCTTGGCGCTTGGGTGGTTTCTGTATCGTGGCTGTCAGGAACAAAGCTGTCAGGAATACCTAGGTGTGTATCTTTGTGTGTGCAGGGCCTGATTTACTCTGTTGGATAGACACATAGCGTGCGTAGTTCTAGCTTACACAGAACGTGTGTTTGGAGCTGTATAAGAAGCGGACACGGCGTTTCACAGTGGCTGCTCCTTTTCACTTTCCCACCAGCAGTGTCTGAGGATTTCAGCCGCTCTGCATCCTCACTTACATTTATTAACGCCATTCTTTTAAACATTAGCTATGCCAAGGAATGTGCAGGGTATTTTACTGTGGTTTTAATCTGCCTTTCTCCAATTAAAAATAATGTTGAACATCTTTTCCCGGGGTTATTGGTCATCCACGTATGTTAGTTAAGAACTGTGAAGACTCTAGATTTCACCTACGTGTGAGCTCACGATGAAGTCTGCCACATTTCATGGATGCTGGCAGAAGGCATGAGCTTCCCGGATCAGAGACAAAGGAGTTTGTTACTCACGGCATGAGCTTCACACTTGCAACACTTCCCCTTGCCTATTTCCAAGTACTGTAAGGATGAAGTTGAGGGGTGCAGGTGGACACTGCGTACGGAGTGGGTTCGCATCGCTGCTAAGAAATCCGGAGCATGAAGGGCTGCAAGAAAACCTGCCCAGGCTGGACGGCACACCAACCCGCCTTTATCACTGTAACATTTCCCTCTTTATTTCTTGAGTTGCTGTAAGGTAGACCATGTGATATTCGCATAGCTACACAGGATTTATTTTGGTTAACTGTACATGAGGTAGATTCACCTGCACCTGCTTCCATCTCTTCTGTGTCCTTGTATAGTATTTAAGGTGTGTCTCTTGGAAGAAGCATATAGGACTTTTTTAAAGCCAACCTGACAATCTCAGCCTTTTAAACAGAACATTTAATCCATCAAAATTTAGTGTGGATGATGTTATAATTCTGTTGATATCTTTGCCTGTTTTTAAAATTTGGTCCATCTTTTATACACCTGTTTATACTTACTTTTATCTACTTTCAATTGAATTGATTAATTTTTTAGTTTTTTAAATTTTTCCTTTATTACATTCTTATATATTCTTTAACTTACCAAATTCACTTACTAGATGTAGTAGTTGGATTGTAGAATTCTGAGTATTTTGTGTGCAGAAAATTGTGTTATTTGTAAATAAACCACATTATAATTCTTTTTTTTTGGTACAATCTCTATGTCTTTTGTTTTTTTGTCCTTGCCTTATTGTACTTCCTGAAACCTTCCGCACAATGTTAAGTGAGGTAGTGAAAGCAGATATCCTTGTCTTACTCCTGCTCTTAGGTGAAAACCATTCAGTTCAATTTTTCAACATCATGTGTGATATTAGCTGTAAGTTTTTGTCAATGCCCTTTTCTTGCTTGGGGCAGTTTTCTCCAACTTTTCTATGCCTACTTTCTGAGATATTTACTTTGAATAGATTTTGAATCTTTGTCAAAGATGTTTTTTTTTGCATTTATTGAGATAATATGATTTTTCTCTTTTATTCTGTCAATATTGTAAATTACGACTATTCGCTTTTTTTTTTTAATTTATTTATTTATTTATTTTTATTGGGGGAAAACTACAAAGCATTTACAGTATAATGTTTACAGTCACAATTTATAGTGAGCTGATTTCCCAAAATATATTACCACTCAAGTTGACTTATCTTGTTAC
>CAUYRT010052078.1:0-72591 GCA_963574885.1 Lepilemur ruficaudatus | reverse complement strand
GACGCACTCGTTAACTCCCTGAGGCAGAGCGGTGAGAACCAGTCCATGCTGAGACGAAAACATTCTGGGAACAGAAAATAGTGGTGGGAAAAGTTGGGGTAGACTGGGACAGATGCCAAAAGAACAGTGTTAAAAATAAAGTCACTGCAAGCAGGAAATTGCTGCAGTCTTGTACTGTCTTTGTGTGTCTGTTGTTTGTTGTCTGTCTTCTGTGTTCACTTCTCCTCCCCAAGTGGAGCCACAACAGAAGTGTTGGAAAACAAGGAAACAGAAATATCTGGTATGTACAATATTTAACCAGCACGCAATGCCATGGCCATATCAATAGTTTGCAGCTGGCACTCTTCCATCTGGCTAATGCCAATGCCATAAAGTTTCTATGTATTTTGAGCATAAAAATACATGTACTGCTATCCTTAATAATTTTAGAATCACTGTAATTCTTACCATGTTCTTCTGCTTTGAATTAAGAGATCAATTTCAATCAATGGTTACATTTTTTCCTATTTATACACTAATTTGTATAAATTTCTCTTTTATTTGTATTTGTAGCCTTTAGTTGCCTTTATCTGCTTTTTATGAAGCCAAATCTTTGCTTGAAGAGAGGTGGCCTATCAGGGTCATAATTGCCCTCATATATTGACTAAGAAAAGACCTCCATTTGCTGGACATTTTTTTTCCCCCCAGATGCCTACAATGATGTTTTGGCCTAAAGCTGTGCTTTCGAAAAACCTGAGAATATTTGCTCAGATCAGTTTCCTCATTCAGTCCCTATCTCCCTGCCTTTTAGGTTTCTATACTGCGCTCTACACGTTATGTATGTCATTGTCGAGTTTCTCTTTTTTCTTTTTAATTATAATGAGCACATAATAGTGGTATATATTTATCGGGTACATATAATGTTTTGATACAGGTACATGATATGAATTAATCAAATTAGGGTAATTGTGGTATCCATCACCTCAGGCATTTATCATTCGTGTTAGGAACATTCCAATTATACTCTTTTAGTTATTTTAAATTGTACCCTAACTTATTGTTGATTATTGTCACTGTGCTGTCCTATCCAATATTGTTCATTCTATCTAACTATATAACTATAGTTTTGTACCCATTAGCCAGCCCCACTTTATTCCCCCCTCCCTCTTATCCTTCCCAGCCTCTAGTAACCATCATTCTACTCTCTGTTTCCATGAGATCAATTGTTTTTAATATGTAGCCCCACATGAGTGAGAACATGTGAGATTTGTCTTTCTGTGCTTGGCTTATTTCACTTAACATAACGTTCTACAGTTCCATCCATGCTGTTGCACATAGCAGGATGTCATTCTTTTTTGTGGCCATATAATATTCCATTGTGTATATATATCACAATTTCCCCAGTTGAGGTTTGAAGGGCTCTGGAATATACCACTGTGAAGAATTTTTCTCTTCCCAAATTGCCCTTATCTACCTGAAAGAAGAGCCTCTCCAAAGAATTCAACTCTCATAAATCCTCTCCCCAGGAATTCAGCAGCCAAGGGAGACTGACAGAAGAACTCAGTCCTCGGGTAAGAAATCACGTGAATCGGCATTGTCACAAAACTCTCACATCTCCCATCTATCCTCCTAAGGATCCATTTATCTTTCTTAAAAATCATTTGTTTTCCCATAAGGGTAGCTCCCTCCTCCCTTTCCCTTAGTGAAGATGGTATATAAACTGAAAATTCTAATCACTTCTGAGTCATATTTTTCTGTGAACTCCTGCTCACATATGTGAATAAAAATCTATCTTTTCTTATGCTTATTTGTGCTTTGTCAGTTTCATTTGCAGACCCCAAATCACTGGACTAAGAGTTGAGAGGAAAAATTTTTCCTTCCCAACAGTTTCACTTCAATGGGCATGGCTTCAGTGCTAGTAGCATAACTGTGGATGGTTTTGTTGGCTCTGAAGTTTCCATGAGAGAGACTGACTGAAATGCTTACACGTATCAATGTGCCATTTTAGGTAATGCATAAGGTACACCTAGATAAAGAGATATTTGGAGAGATCAGCGAGAACTCCATAGGACTACAACTTAGGGAGCAGAGATATATAGATAGTGGATCTTTGAAATAAACCTGGGTCTTAATTTCTCACCTTAATTTCTCACCTATTTTCTTTCCATGTAATTAGTTTCTGTGTGGTTTCTCCCTACCTTCATACTATATCCTTTTATTATAGACTCTCTTATAATGTCTTTATGGTAGAAGTATGTTTAAATAGTTATAGCTAGAATTGTCAGGATATAGGTAATTTTGATATGCATCTAATGTTGGAATTTTTGGAAAAGGTCTTTGGCTTCATACTATGTTGGGAGTGACTTGGTTAAAATGTGACTTTTCAATGCTTATATCAAGTGTCCACAAAGAGTAAAGATATGCAGATAAGACCCTTGAATATAATTCCTAAAAATTCTCTTTTGGCCTCTTATGTAAAATGGCTCCACATAAAGAGGTGTTGATTTGTGTGGTTATATAAGAAGTATTACTAGATTTTTGAGAACACTGAGAAACACATGATGAGTTAAAGCCAGTTCTCATCAGCTTGCCGGAAACTAATGTGCCCAATTTTACTCTGTGTTCATTAAGTTTGGTAGCTTGAAATAAGCCATGATGAAGTTATCTAAACTACAAATTGACAAACATTGCAAATCGGGCCTTTTAAAAAAGAAATGTATTATTTTTGCCCTGGAGAGCCAGTTTTTAAACACTTATCAGCATATTGCCGCTCATATCATAGTACTGTATTTGCCAAACTTAGAGTGGTTTCAACATTGTTCTTGAAGATGTTGATAGATTTGCCATGAAGAAGATATTCAAATAAGAATTAAAAATTTGGGGTTAAGCAAAGTCATTGTAAGTACTCAAATAAAGGGAAATAGTATGATTTCTTTATTTCATGTTATATAAAATAAAAAGCTATTACTGTTACCATATTTATAAATTTTCAGAACGTTGGAATACTACTTTGGGAAAAAATCTTAGTTTAACTTTTGAAAAGTTTATTCTGTTGTCTCAGGCTCAAGAGTTTGTATAGAATATTGCCATGTTGTTAGCATACACGTATCTGAAGGACTCTAAAGCCTTTTAAATTTTTGCAGTAAGACTAGATCTCCTCCTCATCCAGATATGCTAGTAACCACTGAGAGGTTAAAGCTACAAATGAGTAGGGATGGCAGGATGATCGGGAGAGACTTAGCACAGGTTTTCTTGATAACTGGCAGCACCGGGCAGTGTTTAAGCGCACGAGCCTTGGAACCAGGCTACTTGAGTTTCAATCCCAGCTCTGCTACTGACTGGCATATAACTGTGATCAATTTCTGTAACCTCTCTGTTTCCTCAGTCTCTTCTTCTAAAAAATGGAAATAATAATCTCCACCATTCAGGCTGTGAGGAACAAATATATTATCTCATTTAAAGCACTTAAAATTAAGACACATTGCAAGCACTCA
This sequence comes from Lepilemur ruficaudatus, assembly GCA_963574885.1. Lineage (NCBI taxonomy): Eukaryota > Metazoa > Chordata > Mammalia > Primates > Lepilemuridae > Lepilemur > Lepilemur ruficaudatus. The sequence continues at coordinate 69,118 of CAUYRT010052078.1, read as the reverse complement.
AAAAAGTTATCCATTATTTATGTTGTGGACAAAAGACAACATTGAATAAACACTATAATGGTCATAAAAGAGTCATTTCATTTAATCTGATAGAAGATTTTGGAATGGTCAGCATTATAAATCTAGGAAAATCTTACATGTTCCATACACTTTTCTCCACACACTTTTCTCATACATTTCTGCATGTATGAGAAAGTTTTGCCACGTATTTCCCAAAGGATATTTTTCAAACTTGAATATCTCTGGTAAATGCATTTGCTACCTTGGGAATCATTTTCCAGAAAATTAGATGTTTAGAATTTTAATAAATATGGCATAAGTAAAGGATTCTACAGTTAAGTACATTTTGGAAACCTAGATTGAAAAAAAGCCAAATATGTTTTCTTATTGAGGAAATTATCAGAGCTTCTAATGTGCTACTCCACTTTGCACATGGTGAGTATAGTAATATAGAGTGCACATTCCCTTTACTTAATTGACCAAGGGACCACTTTTTTAAAAGCATGTCACAGGACTAATACTCTACAGAAATACTTTGGGGAATGCTAATCTAGAAGATAAGTCTAGGAAATTTAAACCTTTATTCACACTAATATACTTTCTTGGAATTCTCCAGATCATGTTAATTGCGCATTACTGAACATACATAAAAATTTCATGCCATCCATTGGTACTTGATTAATTGAAAATACTAGGCAACAAATCATGCCAATATTCTAGAATCTAATTTTCAGTGCATGTGTTTTCAATGAACAGTATCAACAATATGTATTTAGCATTTTCCTTGTTGTAATTTCATAGATACTTGTTAACCAAATATGGTCAATGCCTCTCTTCCAATGTTTCTAGACGTGTCAGTATATGTCAGAGTTTTGGCAGAAAACAGACATAATTCCCACAACAGGGGTACAATTATTCCTTTTTCAAGGACATACAACATCAGTATCCCTATTAAAATCAAATTTCATATGACTTTATACCACTATAAAAATATTAATGAGTTCACAATTCTCTTTATCAACATATTGAGGTCCTAATTAATCTTTCAGTACTACAGAATAAACCCCTACCTGTGGGTTAGGCCATTTAGTAAATTACTGATTAAATGCACTGATGATATTCTAGGACCTGAAAAATTAATATGGCACTTTCCTTCAGACTAGATGATTCTTATTTGCTAAAAAGGTATGGTTGAATTGATGGTCATCCTAGCAAACTTTTAGATCCTCAGGACATGAGTAGATAGATGATTTCCTGTTTATCTTAATTACTACTATTTTCTGAATATACATCAATATTAGATACTACTGTCTCTTCTTAAAGAATACAAGGACTAAAAATAAAAGTACAAGTAGTAAAATTGAACCTAGATTGCGTCTATATTATACATTTGGTTGAAAATCATTCATGTTTCCCTGTTTGTTTTGATTTTATGATATTAAAAACTGATATATTTTACTTATTTTATTCTCATAGTCTTTTTTTATGTGTATAACAATTGTCGATCCATCTCTGTATGAACCACAAGGTAGCTGACTGTATGACTAGTACAGATCACTAAAGTTAAAAATGCTTTAGTTATTTGAAAGAGCACATCAATTGAGCACTACTGAGTATGCCCAAGTCAGGGTGGATCCTAATTGCTTTGACAAATATCCTGCTGGGAAATTGATCTTCAAAGATTCCTTAACGCCTGTTTTTTTAACCCATTTACTTTATTTTAAAACTTCAAAGTCGTCCTTTCTATTAATTATCACATATACTCACAAACACAAAGAACAAAATGCTATGTTTTATTCATCTAAGCAGGGTATATAAACACTAAGATACAGCAAAGATGGGAACTTATTGAAGCAAAGGTCATCCTCTGTCAAACAAGACCATAAGAGGCTTTTCTTTTAGCAGAGATTTCATGAATATTTTATCTGAACATTTCCATGAACCTGCTGTAAAAGCTATGTTTCTTGGCATTTATTGGGGATGTCAAAATCAGTTACTGTAATTTAAAACTTTTGCTAATACCATATACGTATCAGACTTTCATTTAAAACATGCTCAACATCCATACACTAGTTCATCTAAAACATACATTTCTAAATGGTTAACATTGTGGGCATTTATACTATATAAAATCAAATTCTACATTCTTTTATTTGTAAATAAATATTATCTTGGTTCTAATACAAATCTGAGAGTCTATATAAAAAATAAAAGTAAAACAATGAATAACTTAATTCTCTTTATCTGAGTGAGAACAGAATGATTTCTCCATTAAATGCTTCCAATATTTAGGTTAAGTGCTAAGAAGTCCCCTGGGTCCTGGATGGTGAAGGGATCATAAGTTGGTTAACCAAAAAATAACCACAGCTCACAACCTACTAAAGTTTCTTTAATTAGGCACGATTATTTGATATTTCACAGTATTTCTCACATTTTTAAGTCTTCACAAAATGTTGCATTTGCATTTGATATATACATCAGTAAAACCTCTAAACCTGCTAGTGTTCTCACTTGCTGAAAATCAAAAAAATATTTTGAGTATTGACCTGATGGTTCTCTTGAAGAAGACAGAGGAATAAAGTGAAAATGGGATATTTGTGTCTTTAACTTGATTTTTCCATAAGTGTGACATATGCTACTTAATAGAGTATATAAGGTAAGATTTCAAAAAATCTAATCTGGAGTTAGATTTTCTTGACTTTGAATTCTGGCTTAGCAGCTTAATTCTTGGCAATTCACCTACTTTTTCTATACCTCACTTTCTCTTCTATAAACTGAGAATACTTATAGTGTCTACCTAACAAAATTATTAAGGGAAATTTAGTGATATAATGTGTATAAAGTGACTAGCTCAATGCTTGGGATATAATACGCATCGATAATAAATTAGCAGGCTATTATTCTCTTTATTATGCTAACTAATCTTTTCAGAAACTTTATGTAATAGTGTATTTTAAAAAATTTTTATCTTACATATTTATTTTAGCTCAAATGTTCTCAAGTATATTGCTATTAAAATTTGTTTTTTTGCTTTTGTTTGGTAAATATAAGTCAACTAAAATATTTGTATTACAAGATTGAAACATTTTGAAAATTAATGGAAGTACTATGCTGTGTTAAAGCCAATATAGTCTAAAATTAATAATAAAGGTCAGGAAGAAAATGCCATAGTCATGAAAGGACAGTTGACTAGACTGAAGAAAAAAAGCATCGGTATGAATAGAAAATTGCCTTTACAATCATAAATAAAACTATGCTAAAATAAAACTAACACATTGTATGTGGTAACCTTTGAAATTGTAAGTTTATAAAGCAGATGTTTTAATGATCGGATATTTCAGACAGATTAATATAGCTAAAAAGGAAATTAAAATTTTTACTGTTACAATATTGTTGACTATTTTGCTATATAAATCAATTGGAATTATTTTCTTAGATGAGTTATACTTTTAAAATGTTCTATGATTAGCCTATTTGAGTTTTTAAATTTGATTTACCTCATACCTGAAATGTGTCAGAAAATATTTTTAATAAGAGGAAATGAGTATTCATTGCATATCTCATTCTGTTTTCATTTTCTTCACACAAGAAATGCAACTTGTTTGGCCATAAAAGTCTTGTATCACACAATTTTCCCCCTCAACACCTGGTGTACCTGAAATCTAGGAGATTCACGGGTATGCTTTAGGCAAATGGTGAATCTCATCTTGTATGCACAATTTTGTGTACACAGGTACATGTGTGTTTTTATGCCTTTCTTAAGGTGGTCAGTGATTTCTAGAAGTTAAAGAAGTCTATATGTAGTCAGCACCTTCTAGAGTTTATTCTAGTTGAGTATAAATCTATCTTTTCTTCCATAACTTTTGTATCACAAAACCTGCAAGATATATTTTTTTAAATCCTTGTGTTGAATATGTACTAAAACAAACATGTTTTCAGCTATATCTAGGCAAATATGAATGCAAGCTTTCAATTCTGCAGACAGATCAGATATTAAAGTTCAAGATGATGAGTTTAGGTTGGTTTTCAATTACAGCTTCTCTACTCCCGGATTCTTCCTAAGGAGCACCGATGTACTAGAGCTGTTCTCTATTCGCGCATGAATTTACGTCTCACTGCTTTAACCCTGGATGAACTTGGTAGATTTGTCTGCCACATTATTCATTTGATTTTTCATTTCTGCGTGTTATTTCCTCTCATGCCAACTTTTGTTATTCTTGACCATGTATTGTTTTTCTGCTGTCTCTAATTAGACCTATCTCTCATTTTATATCCAACTTTTTTTCACCTCATGCTTTTGTCCCTATGAGATGGAAAGCACATCCTTTTGAAAATCTTAAATATTTTTCTAATATCTATTTTCAGTTTCTATAGGAAAAAAGATTTCCATAGGTCTGAACTGCCAGATAATCATCTACAGGCAGAAGTCTGTCAATAAAGCAACATCTGTAAGTGCAAAAATGACTGTCCAGCATTCTGCTTTAGACCTTGCCGGTCTGAATCAAAATAAGACAGTGGGAAAACTTAAAAGCTCTCTTTACTTCCATAAAAATAAACTGATAAGATTATTTGATCTTTTTTTTTATGCTTTAGAGATTTAGAGAATGTTTCAGTTTCTGCCAACATACTGATGGCCCTAAATTACTTCGTTCTTGTGTGTTTTCTTTCCTTATTTTGTTTTTATATCTGCTTTATAGATATTTTAAATGGGAAATTAGAGCACACGGTCAACAAGTTCTATTAGCCAGATGATCTTCCAATCAGAAGCCTGCTTATTTCATTCTGAATACTTCCAAATATAGTTCTATTTGTCTTTTCAAAATAATACTATAGTTTTAATAAAATTAGTACCTTTGAGGGAAAAAATCTGAATCACATTTATCTTACAATCTCTTTCCATTACTATTAGGGTAAATTATTAAAATTTAATATTTTTCCTTTTACTGTACGAAGTAAAACTTATATATGATAAACTGTATATATTTAAGTTATACAATTTGGTGAGTTTTGTTATATATTTCCACCTGTGAAACCATCACTATAATCAAGATATGGGACATTTTTATTCCCTGCAAAAGATTACTCTTGTCCCATTTGCAATCTTTTTCTCCTTCACCACTGTCACCAGATATGTTTTCTTTTACTATAGGTTAGTTTGCATTTTTTAGAATTTTATATAAATGAATCCTGCAATACATATTCCTTTTTTTACATGGGTTTTTTCTTTTAGCATAATAAATTTGGATTCACCCATGTTGGTGCATGTATTAGTTATTTATTCCTTTTCACTACTAATATTCAATTATTAATATTTCAAGCACTAATTTTATATCTATAGTAAAGGTTCAAATATTTAAAACAGTTTTATTTATTAACATGATACTAAAATTTTCTCAGGAAATTAAGCTGAGATATATACCTATGAGCTGTGCTTACCATCTTTTTTTCATAAAGTATATCCTTAATTTTCTTCTTTAAAGTTAGAAATAATGATTAATTTGCCTATGGTATAAATAAATAAAAACAAGAAAATGTCACTTTAAACAGTATAACAGCATAAATTATGCTCAATAGCTTTTGCCACCTCAATCCCTTCCTCCATCTCACCCTGACCCAGGAGTTAATGGAAAGAAAATGTGGTAAAGCTACAATTTACACTAATAATTATGAAATTCACTAAATTTTTCTCCCTGGTATTTTCTCAGTGATGTGGAAGAGGCTAATCTTACATCAGACATAATAGAAGCGGGAGGGAATAGTTTAATGATTACGTCAGCTTTTTTTTAAAAAATACCCTTCCTTTTAATATGCAAGGAGAAAAGTAGAGGCCTATGTAACAGGACAACCAAGTGTACATAGCAAGTACAGTATATGTTTTCTAAACTTCCTAAGTTGGCAAGTTTCATGTTGGAAAATGAGAGAGAACTTTTACTTTGTGAAGAAATAGGAAAACTTGAAAGTAAAGAAGGTGGTACAATAATAACCACATTCATCATGTTCAATGTTGTGTACTGGTACCTGAATAGGCCTAACACATGGTAGGTTTTCAATAAATATTTGTCCTATAAAAGCATTAGGTCTAATAAGAACTGTTGACCAAGGCCATGCAGTCTTGAAAGCCAACCAGAAGTTGTATATGTCTTTAAAGAATAAGGTAAATATTTAAATCCAGTAGTGAAAAGTTTGGAAGAAAAGTAGTAATGTGTAAGGTGGCTTGCCAAGATGAGGAGAAAATGGCACCATGGAGAATATTTAGAAAATTACTGCAGTAATCCAGGCTTTAGGCCATGAGAGCCTAGGAAAGAGAGGTAATAATATATATCAACTAGGATGGTTTATTTGGTAACTGATTCATGATTAGTAGGTAAGAGGGTGAATGTGTTAAAGAAAAAAGAATGGTAGGAGAATAAACGTTTTGAGTCTGAGTAACTAGGAAAATTAGGATAGCACTTGTGGATACGGGAAGCTGAAAGACGGAATTAATTTAGAAATAAGGCTGAGAGGTATATGAGATTTGGAGCATTGCCTTACGCTTTAGCACTTTATTTCTTTTTAATATTTAAAATATATAATGAGCCTGGAATATAGGAAGTATTGAGAAAAGCAGGAATTCAAATAGCTATTATTTTTCTTAAGGAAAATAAAATTCGAGAATATATTTTGGTCAAAAAAAGCTTTGAAAAGTTTTGCCTCTAGTGAACAACAAAAATGATGGGTCTAACAGTGAAACCAGGAATTTTCTTTTAAGAATTATGTATCCAGCAAATACTTGATATAAATTATTTTCAACAATTTTACATACCAAACCAAAGGAATCTTTTGACAATGAGAAAAAGTTCGTGTTGCACAAAGGAATAAAATGAGATATAGCTCATGGCTTTTTAAACTTACTATATGAAGTCTTAGTGATATAAAGCAAGATAGCAATAAAAGACAAGTTCAGAATCAAATGATATTTTCTTTAAAAATGATCACTTCCCTCTTTCAAATCACATTGTAATATCTCAAAAAGCAGTATTTCTTATTACTGATACCACTTCCTAAAAGGCTGAATAGTTACTGACTTTATGGCTGATGAATTCAAATAACAAGTCATTCTCGTATCAATTTTCTGACTTCAAAAGTAAATGACCTGTGGAATAATACCCTAATGTTACCTTTTATTTTAAAATGACTTACTTCCTTATTAGCAAAGGAATCTATGTGATCATAGTAACTGGGAACTTATACATTTTCAATCACTTGACTCATCAAAAAAGAGGAATGTCACCAGCTTATTCCCACAGATTGTTGCTGAGATTGATATCTTATGACTGAATTGCCATTATAAGGCTGAATTTCAGAAATGTGAGATCACAGACATGGTACATGTTTAAAAATTACAAAAATGATAGAAATGAAAAACTAAATCTCATCCAAAATGTACCTAATTTTATTATATTCACTTCATCTAAAAGACAAGTTTTAAGTAGGAATTGTGAATATACTTTCACTCCAAAATTGTGTTTCATAAACAGGAATTACTAACAGAAATAGAGGCAAATCTGTTTTATAATGTAAATCATAAAATGTTTTAAAGAAAAAAAATTCAAATAAAAGCCTTCTATTTATTATGAAATTTCATACAGTAAACAAAAAAGTATAATAATGTAATGGACATCCATATATCACCACCTACTTTTAACAAGTGGGAACATTTGAAGGATATAGTTTGCATCTGATTTTTATGTAGCCAAAAAAAAAAAAAAAACTTTCCAGATAAAAGGGTCCCGTTTGCAATGTCCTTAATCAAATAATCTTGTTTTTATTTTACCCTGAAGTAACCATTTATCAGGAGTTAAATATCTTTTTATTAATGTTTGCATATGTTTACAATCAGTGTATATATCAATGAAACAATGCATAATATATGCTATATGTGATATATAACAATACATAATTGTATTGTTATATAATATGTATAATACATATTGTATTATATGTTATGTAGTACAGGATTGTTTGCAATGTTTTTAAATGTTATTGAAAATAAATTGTATTATGTATATTATGTCTTTAGTACAGTGTTACATTTTGTAAATTTCCAAATTTATCTTCTGTTAATACGTGTACATCTGGTTCATTCATCTTAATAGCTACATAAAATATTTTATTGCATGATTATACCAAAAATTGTTTACTTAATCCTTTAAACATGTAGGTCCTTTTCAAATTATTGCTATTAGAACCAGTGCTGTATTGAGTATCTCTGACAACATCTCCCTGGGCACATGTGAGTTTATTTAAAGTATGAATCTGAAAGTAGAACCGCTGGATTGCAGGAAGAATGTACACATTATTACACTAACTTGATCTCCAAAGTGATTGTGTCAATTGACGTGCTCCTCCAGAATGTATGAGAGTTTGCTTTCTCTACATCTTTATCTATATGCTTACTTTTGAGACATGAATTTAGAAATTAACATAAAGCTTGCACTTACTATACCTATAACATAAAACATATTAATATTAGCTAAAATGTTATGCTGGGTTTGGTATTTATAATGAAAAGGCTTTAGGACCTATGGATCCCTCAGATGAATGTGGGATGAATAAGTAGATATAATTCTTTCATGGATTAAACATATCTAACTATAGAAAAATTAAGCTACAGACAGAACCAGGATCTTCATCTCCCACTCCTTAGTATGATCACAGAAATATTTAATAAAAGGAATTTGAATTCTCTAGTACCCAAGGGAGGAAATAAATCAGAAGACTGATAATAGACTAGAGCTAGACATGCTTGCCTTACATCCCACCTACAGCTCTCATTAGCTCATGATCTTGCACAAACTCTTGATCTTATTTAAACTCTTTGAACTTCAGATTCTCCTCTGAAAAACGGTGATTGTAAATGTAGCTATACAATATTTCTTCGAAGATATAAATCAAGTAACATTTATAATTCAGATAACACAATGTTTAGCACAGAGAAAGTGCTAGAAATGTTCTTTCCATCATTCTGTGTGCCATTAAAATAAAAACCTTTAATATTGAATAGCCACTATATGTTTTCCTCCTGTCGATCATATTTTATCTAATACTGTGCGATTAATTAGCATTTAACAAATATTGTCTGACAAGAACCCTGAAGTTCACTTTTGTATATACTTTGACCTTACATGGTGTGTAAATTAGAAAGTACAGCTAACTTGCTGAATGCATTCATAATGTAGTTCTATTTATAAAAGTGGCAAGAAAAAAATAGCAGAGAGATAAGTTGGGCCTGTAATTTTTCTGCATTACACTATGAGTTGTCTGAGGTCAGAAATTTTTATTTGTATTTATATTTCTATGGTTGGCATATAGCCAGCATTCTTACATGCTTGATGAATTAATGAATGACTGTAATTATTAATATTTCTTCTTGTGCTGATTTTCAGGAAAATTGTATTTTCCTTGACAGAATCAAATCATCTTCATAAACAGAACCACTAAAGCCTCTGTTAACGCACCAGTCAGTTATCACAAGTAGCAAATTATAAGGCCAAACCTCAATTTGGGTTGAGTTTGCTATCATACCAACTGCAAATGCCATATGGCTGAAAACAGGACGAAGGGCAAAGGCTGGCAGGGGTTGGTGGGGTGGATAGTAAAAGTATCACACTAATGCTTTGTTTTAAATTCCAAATCAATAAAAACTTGTTTCTTACTCTATTAGGCACTATACGGACTAAAATGTTCATAGCCCCTGCTTTTCTTTTTTTGATTTCAGCGTATGATGGTGGTACAAATGTTTAGGTTACGTGTGTTCCCTCCCCCCACTTCCTTCCCGGAGTCAGAGCTTCAAGCCTGTCCATCCCCCAGATGGTACACATCGCACTCATTATGTATGTATATACCCATCCCCTTCTCCCGCCTCCCATCTGCCCCATGCCAATGGATGTTATTCCTATATGTCCACTTAGGTGTTGATCAGTGAAACCAATTTGCTGGTGAGTACATGTGGTGCTTGTTTATCCATTCTTGGAATACTTCACTTAGTAGAATGGGTTTCAGCTCTATCCAGGAAAATACAAGAAGTGCCATATCACCATTGTTTCTTATAGCTGAATAGTACTCCATGGTATACATATACCACATTTTATTAATCCACTCATGCATTGATGGACACTTGGGTTGTTTCCACAACTTTGCAATTGTGAATTGTGCTTCTGTAAACATTCGAGGGCAGGTGTCTTTTTTTGTAAAGAGTCTTTTGTTCTTTTGGGTAGAATCCTCACTTTCTTAAAGCTACCATTTTCATGGAAAGGATAAGAGATTGAAAAATTCTATTTTTTTTCCACCTGGTATATTGTTGTTAGATAGTAGCAACCTGAAAATAAAAGGAATATACTCCAAAATTTGATAAACAACTTGAACTGTAGGTCTAGATATTGTTTGCAACTTAAAAAATATAGGAGGGGCACATCGATTACCAGTGTATAAATGTTATTAAAAAGCCAGAGAAATTACATTACAGTCATGAAATGTTTCACTGTATCAATCAGTAAAACTCATGGATCATATAACAGAAGGAAGTCAAAGGAGCAAGGAATGGAAGCCAAGGTGAGAACCATACGAGATTTAAGGCAAGAAGCTGATGCCAGCTATCCAGGCCAGGCCTGGTCTTATCCATGCCAGTAACTGGAATCAACATGTACCCAGTCGCTAAAGCTGAAAACTTGGGAGTCAAGCATGAGTCCTCCATTTTCCTTAATCCTACATATATATTTGTCAGCAAATACTGTCAGGTCTACTTTCAGAATATATCTGACTCCATCCACTTTTCTTCATCTCCATTGCCACTTTTCTAACTGGTTTCTTTCCTTTCACACTGATCCCTTCACAAAATTGCCAGACTCATTTTTCTTAAAGAAGTAATGCAGTTAATGTCACCTCCTGTTTAAAAACTTTCAGTGTCTTCCACAATGAACTTAAAATATAAACCACATTTATTACCTGAATACTCTAGCTCGTATGAGCTCCAAATTCCATCATTATATTATGACACTTGGCTTCATCATTCACTATAATCTGGATACAAGTGTCCTCTGTTGAGATATGGAAAACTCTTTTCCTAGCTCAAGGCTATTACATATGCTTTTTCTTACTTCTGGAATGCTATTCACATGGCGGGTTTTTTCCTCGACCTTCAGATATTGGCTTAAATATCAACTCTTTAAAGAGACTTTCTGTGATCTCTGTATCTAAAATAGGTTAACTGATCTGTCATAGCAGGTTATTTCTCTTATAATCACAATGAGTAAATATTCATTTAGTTACTTGTTTATCATGTTTCCCCTCCCCCTCACTTGAGTATAAGGTTGACCATTATCACAAGCACCTAGGATTGTGCCTGGCATATAATAAGTGCCTAATGCACGAAAGTACAAAAAATGAATGAATGAATGAATGAATGCTTTATTGTATGTCTCTCTAGAGATTTTTAAAGAGGTTAACTGGTAGATGAAGTTGTAATTTTGAAAAGGCTTTATATTTCATTTTATTAATTCATTCATTCTGAAGACATATCACCACAGCAACAGGCTGAATTCTTCAATAAATAAAAACGTAGCAAATATAAATCTAATAAATGTATTTCATTAGCTTTGACTAGTATGTATGGTTTACAAGATAAAAAAGGAAACCATTAGTTATGCAATATGGCTCATGAAAACAAAAGTACTATTTATCTTTGCATAGGCATTTATATTTTCAAATTCAGTAAATTTACACATGAAGTATTGCTGACTTCTTTTGCTATATTAATGATGTATATTTATAAAGAACAAAATATGTTTCAAAATTATTCATGCACTATATTTTAGTAGAAATAAAAATGATATAGTTTCTCATTTTAATGTCAGCATATATACTAGTCTATTTTCTTTTTTCAAGTAATAAAATATAATGAAGACCATAGAAATTAAAATGTTTTCATATTGAGATTAACTGGCATTTGTCTTAGAAAAACAAGTAGTTTCTGGCATTTGATTTTTTATAATATTATTAGGGAAAGGCTTGAAATATTCCAGATGGGTTCAGTGTTTACCAACATATGGTAATGTTGTCAAACAAAAAACATGTAAATTTTGAGCTTTGATGTCAGAACCATGAGCTTGTGAAAGTATATATGAATTATTTAAGAAATGTGAAAGTATATTACATAAGAAAGTAGAAATCAGAAAAATATAGTCAGGCTGTACTTATGCATGCTATATTACATTTTATTTGTGGCCTTCTGTATTTTAATGTATTGATTTTTTAAGACATTATGTCTAGAGACAAACTTCACTGGAATATTTAATTACTATTCTTTTCAACATAGATGTTCTCATTAGTTGTATTAACTTGGCAATGTTACCTGAAACCTCCCAAAATGTTTCCTAAGAGCAAGTATACCATACCAATTAGGTTACTAATAGGAAATAAATAGTATATTCAAATTGGAATAATTTATGAAGGGTTTATAAAAGCAACTGCTTACAAAGTTGTGGACAAGTTGTAGGGTATCCACAGGGATAATTGTGATAGAAACAAAAAACAATACAAAAACTAACCCCCAAAACAACTGTTATCACCTTTGGGCCTAAAGTAATGCAATAAGCAGTTCACCAGAAAATGAAAAGAAGAGTCAAAGAGGAAGCTGCCTGGAAAAGAGCAGTGACCTGCCACCCAGCAACACAGCTAGCCAGAAAAAACCATCCAGGAAGGAAGCCAGGAAAATAGGTACTGGGACCTCACCATCCTCACAGCTGAACACAGTACAGTCACATAGAGGGCTGGGTCTGAGCATCTGACCTGGAGAGTCAACTTATTCTCTATTTACTTTAAAAATGAGTACACAATAAAATGGGGAAAGTATTAATCATTCACACATTAATGATAATACTATATTACTCTAGTATATGTAACATAATAGGTTGCAAAGCTCTTTCATTTCTATTACCTCACGTGTATACTCACAAAAGCACTCACAGGTTAAGAACATGGGTTCTGGAATAAGATTTACTGGGTTCAAATCTCAGAGTCTCCGCTTTTCAGCTCTGTAGCTTTAAACAATTTCCTAATTTGTTTGCTACCATTTCTTCATCTGTAAGAAGGGGAAGGCAATATCTGCTATGGTGTTGTGGGAATTCGATGAATCAATACATTTAAGCACCGAGAATAGTTCCTGGCATGTGGTAAGTGCTTAGTAAATGCCAGCTCTTCTTATTTTCCTTTCAAAGGGACAGAAGTGAAATTCAATGAACTCAAGGGATTTAAGGCCTTGTAGTTTTCAAACAGTAGTGAGAGGTAGCATATACCCAAGTTTTCTGTCTTACAATCTAGTGTTTTTCATGTTCTATATAATTGAATAATCATGGTCTGTTGCTTTGTTATGTTTCTCCGAACACTTTTTGTTGGCTTTGCTATCACCACTGATTATTGCATACCCTTATTCAGTATTTCCTTTTTATTCCATAGGGTAGTGACAAAAAAAAGTAATGTTGTATATCGTGGTGATTAGCTATAATTCCAGTCTAATGTTAATTACCCTATTAACAATAAACCCACTCAGATACAGCATTTCCACATGTGGGCATATGACCACAGTGCATCTTCATTAGTTATCTAAATGATCCAATCTAATTCTTAATTTTAAAAGAGGGCTTTACCTCTTCAAATATTCCATAACTAGAGAATTTTAAACTGTTGCCTACTGGATTTATTCAGTGCCTTGATGTCAACACCATGAATGCTGCCTGATGCAGAGTAGGTGTTGAATAAATATTTGTTGAATTAATTAACTAATAAAAGTGGTCCACCTAACTTATCACTTTTACAAGAAAATTGTCCAGAACACTAAAAAGACCAGGAATACCTAGTTTTTGATGGAAATGCAGAGGATTAATGAATCACAAATAGAATGGCTTTCAGTCAATGTGGTCTTTCAATATAAGCCAAAATAATGTGATACTGAATTTTTTGAGACAATTTACAGACAGTCTGATTAATTTTGAGTATGTTTCCATAACTATGGTGACGGAGAAGTTTTGATGGTATAACAGTAAATTTTGAATCCACATTGTAGCAATTAAGAGTTTTACTCCATTGAGTGAATGAATCTTACTCCACATGAAGGATAAGATTCTTTTTTATCTTATAAAACATAATTATTGAAAAATAAAATCTCTCACTGAAGTATGAAAATCCAAAGTTACCTTTTATTTAAATTCAGCCATGGATTCTTTATATGAAAACCATAGGAATATAGGATGGAGCTTGTGCTCACTACTGAAAATAGAGTAGAAAATACAATCTATTACACTGTCATCATGGTTTTTTCCATCATAGTATTTTAAACATTTTGCTAATGATGGCCATAGGGTAGTGTTTAGAAGAAATAAAATAGAACATTATGGAGCCTGAAGCTCATCTACTGCTGAGCCTTCAATTGCTTTGGAATATCTTTATTCCATGTAAAGGAATGTCTTTAAAATGTCTCTAAGTAAATTCAACATTGTATTATGGCAGTTCTAAATAAATATGATTGTGATTATGATTTTTAACACAAAATTTAGGAATTGCTTTTTGCATCATTATCAAATAAGTAATCTACAGCTTTAATTTTCCATGAATGCATTCTGTATATCAAGGCTTTAGTAAAGACTGTCTAGTTACCAAGTAATTAATAATTTTTTTGTTAGCATGTTAATGCTCCCTATTTCTTTATATTCAAAGGAGTATTTTGAAACCTAAACATTTCAACTGTCCTGTTTAAAGCCTATAACAATCTGAGAGAGGGTATTTTCTTGGAATGGAAAAGTTGCTAGAAAAGGTTTAGGACGGATGTGCCAAATTTAAGTGTTAAGTGTGCATTTCATTAATTGTTTGAAGTGATGTCCAAAAAAATCAGGCCCATTTACAATTTTTAATTTTAAATTTTTAATTATCATCAGTACATAATAGTTGTATATATTTTCCAAACAAATTCCAGAATAAATTATACGTTACTTAAAAGGAACTTTATTTTAAGGAATCAGTGCCTTTTGATTCTTCTAAGGGCTAATACTTACAGTTTCTGTGTTAATTAATATTCATTTAAATTCAAGGCTCCAGAGTTGCATGAAATAAATTATGTTTTCAATATTTTGCATATTGTTACAACATGATTTTAACCATGAAGGTTAGATTATTTCCTTGAAATTTTGCTAGTTGTGACATAATTCTAAGAAGTTTTATCATATAAAAAATAGTCCTCTGCCCTTTTCTTACCTATGCCTCAAGTTTGCCCTGCCTTTTTTGCTGTCTCTTGAAATACTTATAATAGCAAAGTATGGAGGAAATTCATGTTTACGTCAACTGTAAAAGAAAAAAAACTGAAACTTAAACAAATTGGTTTAGGTAACACCTACAGGGTCTATCATATTAGAAAACAATGCCCTCGAAGAATAATTACTGGCTTTCTTTGTGTTCTCATAATTTTTCTCAAAAATTTCTAATTCAGGACTCTTTTATTACCATGGTAAAATATACACAAATTTACCATTTTAACCGTTTCTAAGCATACACTTCATTGGCATTAAGTATTTTCATTTTGCTATGCAACCATCACTGTCATCTATCTTCTAAACTTTTTTCATCTTCCCAAACTGAAACTTTGTATCCATTAAACAATAATCCATTTTATCCTCTCCCAGCCCCTGGCAACTATTAATAATATTCTACTTTCTATCTCTATAAATTTGACTGCTCTAGGTACCTCAATAATAAGTAGAATCATACATTATTTGTCCTTTTGTGACTGGCTTATTTTATTTAGCATAATGTCCTCAAACGTTCAGTCATATTGTAGCATGTGTCAGAATGTTCTTCCTTTTTAAGGCTGAATAATATTTCCTTGTATGTGTATAGCACACTTTGTTTATCCAATAATTCATTCATTGATGGACACTTGGGTTGCTTCTTCCTTTTGACTACTTGTGAATAATGCTGTTATGCACACTGGTGTGCAAACATGTGTTCAAGTCCTTGCTTTCAGTTCTTTTGCATATATATCTAGAAGTGGAATTACTGAATCATACGGTAATTCTACTTTTAATTTTGTGAAGAACCCCCATAGTGTTCTCCATAGCTAATTTAGTTTTTAAACAGTAAAATGCATAAAAATCAGAAATGAAAAAAACAAGTTAGTATGCTGCTGTAGATTATAATATTTCATGCTAAAATAGACTTGAAGTTGATTATTAACCTATCCATTATTTTATAACGAGATAGATATACTGGAGAGAATTTGTGAGAGGTACAACCCTGGTATCCTCATTCCCAGGCCAACGGTTGTCCCATAAACTAACACTTGAATTTAATGCTAAAACCTTAGTTATGATTTTGGCAAAAAATAAAAAAATAAAAAAAGTTTGGATAACCTGTAGAAATAATGTACTTCTGTCTTTGTAGCACCTGAGATTTTTCTGATATACACTGAGGGGCAATGTGGCATATTTACCATGTTTGATATCTTCTATTAAAACATCTTGCATCTGATGTTTAAGAATTGTTATCTGTTGAGAATTATTGACCTTAAAGATTAACACCTCCAAATTACCTCTTATACTAAATAAATTATATACTCACACACAAAGAAAAATCTACAAAGTATAACCACAGTGAATTTTCCTTTAATTCTATAAATAAATAACTAAATTTCTTCTATTTCAAACATAGGTTTTGTTCTTTTTTCAGAAGCATTACATCAGTCTTGATGAACTTTCACACATCCCTCTACTTTGCTAACTAGGACCACGAGCACCATCACAGATTGGACCATCTGATTAAAATAAAAAATGAAACTGATTCCTTTACTTGGTAGTTTGCATATTTCAACAGAATTCCCTTCAAGTTAATTAATGCGTGAATACATATATATTCAATTAAGCCACAGGGTTCTTGTGGCTTGCTTGTGGCTTGCTGTACTTTTCAGAAAGTAGCATAAAGCAAAGCATACCTAAATAACATTAACACATCATATTAAGGTTCCAAAATTAAAGAAAAAAGTCTGAAATCATAAAAATGAAATCTTATTTGCCCATAAACATTATATACAAATTACATTCTTAAATTACTGTTTGGCCTAAAGTGTATAAAAAAGTAATAAATGTGAAATGATAGATATTATGAAAACCTTAATTTCTCATTTTCTGAAATTTAATTCTAAATACTGCATGCAAAGGGTTTTATGTCTAATAACAAAGGCTTTTGAGTTATAATGTATTGTGATTTTATTATAGATATGACTTAAAAGTATTTTCTTATAAATACATGTGGGCATGCTCATAGATATGTCGATTAGCATTATTAAATATCAAAAGGATATACATTAATCTCCATCAAACCCAATGGCAAGTTATTCAGAACCACTAATTTCTGTGAAAATGAAAAACATATCTAAATCTTTGAGTTATTTGCTCTTGTTGCACATTGAAATACTCTATTGTATCACATTCCCTATCAAGTTGTACTTAAATGATTAGTTATGTCGGCAGTTGTTTCTCTCCTTTACCAAAATGAACATTCTATGAAGGCAATGACTGTGTCACCCTTATTTATTGCTTTTTCTTCAGTGCCTAGTAGAGCTTAGCACATCTGAGATGTTTAAGAAATATTTTTTGAATGAAGAAAAACATATTTTAACTTTCTGATTTCCTTTAGGCCCACTGTCTCATTTCTTTCAGATACGATGTAATGACAAAAACAAAACAAAACAAAACAAACAAACAAAAAAAGTCTTTTAGTAGGCACCCAAGCTGCTATGGCTTGGACATTTGTCCCCTCCAAAACTCATGTTTAAATTTAATTCCCAATGTGGCAGTATTGAGAGGTGGGCCCTTTAAGAGGTGATTGCCCTCATGAATGGATTGACACATTCACAGATTAATGAATTAATGGGTTATCATGGATGGGACTAGTGTCTCTATAAGAGGAGGAGGAGAGACCTGAGCTAGCATGTTCAGCCCCTTCACCATGTGATGCTCTGAACTGCCTTGAGACATTGCAAAGTCCCCACCAGCAAGAAAACCCTCACAAGATGTGGCCCCTTGACCTTGGACTTCTCAGCCTACTTAACTGTAAGAAAAGAATTATTTTATTTGTAAATTACCCAGTTTCAGGTATTCTGTTATAAGCAACAGAACAGCTTAAGACATAAGCTAAATTGCATGATTTATATTAAATTTCTGTTGCTATTGATGGCAACTGTTCCTGCACCTGGCATCCTGCACAGCTCTGAAATTTACCCCTTAGTGTTAAAAAGAATTGATCACTTGATCCTTTTTTTTTTTTTTTCAAAAGACTCAAGCTGTTAGACCAAGATTACTTTGGGGATGCTATTAGAGCCTAGCAGGTGAAAAAAAGCAAAGCTATTTATTAACACAGTTTCTTACTGATAGTTACAGCAACTTTAGGTGTATACATTAATGAGGCAGGCTACACAGTCTGTGCCACAAATGATACACACCTATGAAATTTTTGTTCTGTTTACACAGAAAAGAATGAGACTCCTACTAGATGTATAAAAACAAAGTACTCCCTGCTCCCCGTTGGATGGAAGATTCAGCAAGGTGCATCACAATTACAGTACTGGGAAAACAACTCAAAAGGGCACATCTTATTGAAGGAAGAGAGATGAGTAATGTCTCCTACAGAGATTCATTACTCAGTGAGCCTCATTGAGCTAATAGGGCCAACATAAGCATACGTAAGCACTTTAGCATGGATGCTAGCTGAGTAATTAGGGAATGGATATGGGGAGATAGTAAAGATTGATAAGAAAAATACAGGTTTTTGTTTGTTTATTTAATTACTTTTCTCTTTATACTATAAAATA
The DNA here is from genome assembly GCA_963574885.1 of Lepilemur ruficaudatus. Lineage (NCBI taxonomy): Eukaryota > Metazoa > Chordata > Mammalia > Primates > Lepilemuridae > Lepilemur > Lepilemur ruficaudatus. The sequence goes on along the minus strand of CAUYRT010052078.1, from coordinate 50,229 downwards.
TACTGTCTGACATTATGTCCTAAATAGCTGATCCCTTTGATTTCATTCAGAGTTACATACATTATCTTTTAAATATATTTTATTTTCTCAAATTCTATTAACTAAATGCAGTTTAAGTTAAATAATGCAGAGCAAAATTCATATGGTCATAATCTTATTAAATTCACAATGTGAAACAAAGACCATATGACCTCATCCTTTCTTCTGACCTCATTCAAAACAGAAAAAAAAGAAAACAATTTATTCTGACCACACAAAATACGAAAAAATAAAAAGTAATGAAGTGCTATAAAGTGTATGACCAAGTTCATTGATAATATTTGAAGAAATTTTAAAATTCGTATTCAAACTCTGTTGTCATTAAATCTGTAAAAAGATACTAAAAATCAATATACAGAGGATTGTGGGAAGATGGTGAAGTAGAGAGCACCAGAGATCTGTCTCCCCATTTGGGCAATAATTACACTGGCAGAATCTGGCTGATGTAACTATTTTGGAATTTTGGAGTCTGTTGAAAGGCTTGCAACATTCAAGGGGAGGTTTGGATCATAAATTGCAGTTAATTTCAGTCAATTTCAGATCTTAGCACAGTAGCAGCTAACCATTCCCCACCCCTAGCCCTGTGGCAGGCAGCTGTGCACTTGTTTCTAGACAAGCTTGCACACAGCTTGTGGGAGCCAGGCTGGGCAAAAAGGACTGTGCACTCCAAATATCAGGGATCTGGGCTCTGATTACTAATAGCTGCTTTGGATCTCAGAGGTACAAAGAGGCCCCTGGTGGCTGAAATGACTTCAAGAAGATTTAAGGGGTTTGGTACCATATTTTCCTCTTCAAGTTTCTGCCTTGCCCCTTTTGAGAGCCTGATATTAAGGACTAAGACATTCAAAAGCTATTTTATATAAAGGGAAAATTAGAAAGTGATCACACATACTTAGAGAAAGGCACAGGGCTCAAAAGAGACCTGAGAAAGCCTCAAGTTTGTACCCCAGGCTGATCCTTGGCACCGAAAAAGCCTACAGCACTCAAGAAACCAAAACCAAAAACATAATAACAAAAACAGCAAACCCTGGTGAAGGGGGAGAAACTGATTTCCAGAGTTAACACAATATTAGATTCAAATATCCAATTGTCAACAAAAAAAAAATCACAAGGCATGCAAAGAAATAGTAAAACATGATCCACTCGAAAGAAAAAAAGTCAGCCAAAACTCTCCCTGAAAAAGATCTGATGGCACATCTGTTAGACAAAGACTTTAAAACAACTGTCTAAAGACACTCAAAGAACTAAAGGAAAATATAAAGTTAAGAAAACAATTTATGAACAAATTGGAAATATCAATAAAGAGATAGAAAAACCTAAGGAGAAACCAAAATGAAATTTTGTAGCTGAAAAGTACAACAACTGAAGAATTGGCTAGAGGGATTTAAGAGCAGATTTGAGAATGAGAAAAGAGTCAATAAACTTGAGGATAGGAGAATGGAAATTGTCAAGTTGGAGGAACAGAAAAAGGTTGAAGAAAAGTGAACAGAGCCTAAGCAAATTGTGGGACATCATCAAGCTGGCTGATATTTGGATTGTGGAAGTCTCAGAAAAAGAAGAGACAGAGAAAGGGGAAGTGAGAATATTTAAAAAATAAAGGCTGACAATCCTCCAAATTTAATGAAAGACACAAATATAATCATCCAAAAAGCTCAACACGCTCAGGATGAACTCAAAAAGACCCGTATTCAAGTTATCCTCAATAGGATGGTCAACAGATTTCTCATCAGAAACTTTGGAGGTCAGAAGGCAGTGGAACAGTAATATTCAAAGGCCTAAAAGAAAAAACTGTCATTCAAAAATTCCTTATATGATAAAACTGTCCTTCAAAGTGAAGGAGAAATTAAGATATTCGCAGATAAAGAAACCTGAGGAAGTTCATTACTACTGTCCTTGCTCTGCAAGAATTGCTCAGATGAGTCTTGCAGGGTAAAATGAATGGAGGTTACACAGTAACTCGAAGCCATACTAAAAAAAAGAAAAGAAAAAAGAAAAAAAGATTTCAATAAAGGTAAATACATGTGCAATTCTAAAAGCTAGTATTATTGTACAATGGTTTGTAAATTCATGTTTTGTTTTCTACATGATTTAAGAAACCAGTACTATAAAGACAACAATGATTACTCTAAAAGCCAGTATACTCATAACTTTGGTTTGTAACTGTATATTGTGTTTTATATACTTCAAAAAGCTAATGCATTTAAAATAATGACTACTTTATGTTTTGGCGCATACAGTGCATAAAGACATAATTTTGTGACAATAACTAAAAGGGGTGGGGATAGATCTGTACTGGAGCAGAGATTTTTATGTTGTTAAAGTTAGGCTGGTATAAATTCAAATGAGAATGTTTTAACTTTAGGATGTTAAGAGATAATCCCCACGGTAACCACAATGAAACATCTATAGAATATACAAACAAGGAAATGAGAAAAGAATTGAATGATTTCACTACAAAAAATAAAATAAACACAGAAAAAGACAGTAATGCAGAAAATGAGGGACAAAAAGTTATAAGGCAAATAGAAAAAAAATAGAAAAGGACAGAAGTACAGTTGACCCTTGAACAATATGGGTTTGAACTGCTCAGGTCTACTTATAAGTAGATTTTTAAAAATAAAAGTTACACAGAGTGTACCTGCCTCTCTTGCCTCTTTTTCTACCTCCTCTGCCTCTGCTCACTCTAAGTCAATCCCTCCTTTTCCTCCTCCTCTTCAACCTAGTCGAAAAGTTGATGAGGATAAAGAATTTTATGACGATCCAGTTCCCCTTCATGAATACTAAATATATTTTATCTTATGATTTTCTTAATGACATTTTCTTTTTCTAGTTTACTATAAGAATACAGTAAACAGTGATTAACACATATTTTGTATGTTATATTGAACTTCCCAGTCTCCAGAACTGTAAGAAATAAATTTCTATTATTTATAAATTACTCAGTCTGTGGTGTTTTGTTAACACAGAAAAAATGGACTAAGAGGAAAAGAAGGACATTGTGACATCTGCTACAACACAGATAAGCCTCAAAGACATTATTCTAAGTGAAATAAGCTAGTCACAAAAAGACAAATACTGCATGATCACTTAAGTGTGGTTCTTAGAGTTGTCAGAATTCAGACACAAAGTAGAAAAGTGGCTGCCAGAGGGCTGGAGTAGGAGGGAATGGGAGTTATTGTTTAATGGGTATAGAATTTCAGTTTTATAAGTTAACAGACTTATGGAAATGAATGGTGGTAATGGTTGTACAACATTATAAATGCATTTAATACCACTGAAATGTACACTTAAAAAGTTAAGATGATAAATTTTATGTTATGAATATTTTACAATAAAACATTGAGAAAATACATATTTCCTATATTATTCTTTAATACTATGTGTCTAAAGTTGATTATTTTAAAGCTCTTAAATTTTAGAATTTTTTTCACTTAAAAAATTTTCCCACATAAAATCTCAAAGGCAATATACATAACCTAAGCATTTGTATCCCCATAATATGCTGGAATTAAAATTTTTTTTTTTAAATCTCAAAAATTAAAATACAACTCTAAAGTAAGACAAGTTGAGATGGAAAATTTTATGCAACTAGTTTTAGTACATTGAAAATGTACTAGTGTGAAAAAGCATCTCAAATTACCTAACACAAATACAACTGCATATATCACTATTAACAGTATCACTGTTTCATATTCAAACATTGTCATGACTTTTTTTGCGGGGGGAACTAATAAGAGAATTATATGAAGTAACAACTCTTATAGCCAGAAATCACTGCAGAACTTTGCAGAATTGGTCATTATAGGTAATGAAATATGATTTAGGTTAGAATATTTTATTTGCTATTAAAAAGCTACCTAAATCATATTTCATTACACATCTTCCCCCTCCACCCCCTGCAAAAGCCCTAATTTCCAGATATTATGAACAAAAAAGAGTTTTCTTCTATCATTTATAGGTTAACATTTTTTTCAGGAAAATTAAGTCAACTTGTATCATATATAATTTTCTTCTAGTGATTTAAGAGTTATTTTCTAATCATAAAATAGCTACTTCTATTACTTCAAGTTAAAGATCCACCTCTATTTTTAATTTTAAATTTATCAGAGTAGGTTGTCTGTCACTGAAAACTATGAGTCATTTCAGGAAGGGAAGAAATGATTTGTATAAATTTGTTTTTATAAATAATTTCCCTTACTGTGTATCTTTCAAAAAATTGAACATGATAAAACTTAAGACATCAATTTTTTTCCCCAAATCAACAAGAGTTAAAATACATCCCTCTGGGATTGCTAATAATTTTCTCCTGTAAGAAACAAAAGAAAGCATAACAAAAACAATAGACTCTTTTTAAGTTGAAAACTAAATGCACACTGCTAGGATTTAGGATTTGATGACATGTGTAGGCACTGTTTTATAACACTGAATAGCCTAATCCAAGTCACCTCTGAGTTGAAAGTTGGCCACAGTCTATTTTTAAAATTTGAAATCATTCTGTAAGAGCTGTGTTGGCATGCTAAATGAATTTTTCCAGCCCATTCCCACCGTATCAACTAACATCTTTCAATCGACAAATTGCACTTTGGCATGAACAGAAGGATGGACGTCTGCCACTTCTTTGGTCCCTAGTAAAATAGCTATGAGCATATGCAGTATGTTGTTCATTTTTAGAGCTTGAGGATAGCAGGTTTAATTATACCAAGAGGGCAAAGAATGATGACAAGTTGAAGAACAAATAGTCTTAGCAAGAAATGTACAAGGTCATTTAGCAAGGACTATTTACGCCAGGTTGGAATTCCCTGACATCTCATGTTTCACTTTCATCCCACAGGTTATCTTTGTCTTCCTATTGCTAACCTTGCCTCATTAGAACGTGTTAACAAGATAAGAGAGATTAGACTTTTTTTTTTTTCCATTAGAGTTTCAGACACAGAAACAACGCAGGAGAAACAACAGGGAGCCTGATTTGGAATGGATATGAGGCACATTTTCTAATGATGAAAACTGTCCAAAAACGGAATGGGATGCCTTGGAAGTTGTTAAGCTCTATGTCATGGAAGTGTTTAGCGTGATGCTGTACCATTTGAAAAAGCTGTTATATAAAAAATGAAGCAAACGATGAGGACTGTACTAGATGTGTGCTGAGGTGTCCTCTAGAGTGTCCTTTAAGATACACCTGCTGTATACAAAAGTATTTTTTTCATGAAACATTAAAATCATTTTAATTTACTCTTTATCATGGTCTTTCTACAATAGGCATCGTAGGGCCACTCTATCTATCAAATGACCTAAAATGAAGTCTGTAAGAAAATATTCAGCACAACAAATGCATTGGATGGGTCTTTTAAATTTTTCCATATTGTGCTAATCTGCAGTAACTAATTACCTTGTTAATTTAACCTTAAATAATAAATACCTTTACATATCTCTCTAACATGTTTCCACAGTTCAACAATGTCTTCTAGGGCCTGAGGAATTTTACCCTACTCCCTCATTCAGTGTGAAGGCTTTTTATGGTCAAACTTTTTGCTTCAGAGTTACAAGACCAGTGCTAACATTTCAGATATGTCATCCTTTCTCAACATATCCAAAGCTGGAAGGCTGAAAAAGGGCATGGCAAGGCTCTTACTCCAACGCTTATGTCTTTTTTTCTAGAACTAAAATATTTTCCTGAGGCAACCTAAAAGAATTACCCTGGCACATCAATTATGAGAACTAGGGCATATGGCTCCTCTTGGACAAAAAACTGGCAAAGGAGGACAAGATTACTTTTATTAATTTAGACTATTGTTTCTTAACTAAGATTGGTACTGCCCCCTAAAAGATATTCAAACATTTTTAGGAACATTTTTTTTTAATTGTCATAATGCCTAGGATATAGTGTTCAACTTGAGTTGTGGGGGCCAAGAACAGTAAATATGATGCTATGTTCAGAAAGTCTTGCTCAATGAAGACTTTACTGCTTCTAAAGTCTCATGGAAAGATTTAATTTGGGCAAAAATGATACCTTTCCTTGGCACTGGCTACATTGCTGCCTGAATAAAATTGAGTTTATGATGGTAAGAGCAAAAAGGATGCTTTGTGGTCAGCAAGTAATTGTGTCTGCCACAATTTGTATGCTTTCTGTCTATGACTCCTTCCTTTATTTTTGTACAACTCTGAAACCACATAGGAAATGCATATATAAAACTCTAAATACCTAATGGAAGACATTATATATCACCTTGATTTGCTATTGTTTTGCAAAATGCTCTAAATGTATGCCTCAATAAATATTGTTGCTGACAATGGCATGCGTGGGGGTTGTTTATTAACCTGAAGAGAAACATAAGTGTACCTGGTGATTATAATTGTCAAAGAATTACTCACATACTTGAAGTTAGCTCTAACCAAAAGCCTGAACTTTGATTTTTTTTCCCCTCATTCATATAATGGAACTTGAATGCTTTTCAAAACTAAAATTTTGATCAAAGATAAGTCTAAAGGCAACATTTCTCATTTTTATTAAAAACCTTTATAAGAGTAAAATGGAATTTTGATATAAAATAAATTGAAGAGGGATTTTAATAATGCATGGAAATTTATACCAAGATAAATTTTAAGGATACATGAAGCAGTGATGGGAAACATGCTTTAATATTCAGATAAGTACTAAATAAAAATTAGAATATATAAACTATTTTCATAGGTGGTACAAAAGGACCATTGTGAAGAAAGAACCATGAAAAACTACTAAAATGTTGAATTTGTTAAGGTACTTTAATTATTTCTAATAATTGTCCACTTGGTAAAATTATATTACCATTCTAACTAAACCTGCAAAGGACAGCCAGGTCCACTCCATCACTTCCATAAATATGACTCTCTTTCCCATGGGAAAAAAAAACCACCTATGATTACTCATCTGAGTCCCATACCAACTATGTACGCTCCCAGACTCTCCCGCTCTATGACCTACCTTATGATAAACTTAGTGGATATATGTTTGATCAATTCATGGTGAAAATCATTACTAATATTAACGCACTCAATATTTTACCTAACTTTTTTAGTTTCCTGTATTCATGCAATCTCGTAAATTTCATTTGGTAACTTTGTGCTCACTTAGCCCAGTTACGCACAATTAGTTGCTTAATAAATGCTTTTTGAATGTGGTAATGATAAATCACCTTTTCAAGCATAGTAACAATTCTCAAGTGACCTGAAAAAGTTACTACATAATTAAAAAGTCTACTTCATTTTATATGTGGAATCAGGCCTGTTTATAAATAATTTGGAAGAAAGTAAGATTAAATCTATAAAGATCTGATTTATGTCTGCTAAATTTAGTATGTTAGCACATTAACTTGGTCTTGAAATTAGACAAGAAAAAATCATTTATAAAATAAAGGAATTATCAAAGAGTCAGTATATGGATATCATTGTCAATTAAATTGGCAATACAATATCAGAGTCATCTGTATTATGAGATTTGTATTTTTAAGGATACATGTAGAATCTTAGGAACATATTTGGCTTATGGCATTATATTTTTCATAAAAAATCATATTCTGTTATTTCCTGTTGTAATTTTCATAGTATTTTATCTTTTAATATTAGCATAGAAAGCATGTATATAAAATAATTTTATTTCCTTTCAAACGCAAAAATAGGATTGTCAAAAAATTAAGCTCGAAATATTTATCAGTATGTTAAATAAAGAATAGCAGTTTTGCTGGTGCTGCAAAATTTTAGAAAATCACATAAAGCTGTGTAGAGTAAATTAACTGTGGAATGTTTGTAACTTTACGCTTCTTTAATTAAAAATATCTTGTTTTGATCTGTGGCCTTTACAAAGATTCAAATTTTAACTTAATTCTTAAATGTGAAAAAAAGTATTTGCCATAGAAATTCATTTTTGAAATGCTGAAGTTTGTGAAAAGAAACTTTTCAATTGAAAAATATACTTCAGAAAAGCACATAAAATTTCAGCAAGGAAGCTGATGCATTGCTGAAGCTGGTCAAAGGTAATGACTAATAGCGTCTAAGAATTACTGATCTAGTATTTATTCTCTTGACTGATTTAACAACTCTTTCCCCCTCTAAACATTTTTTTTCTCAGATGGGAAATTAGGAGAAATAGCCTCAAATTCATGTCTATTGGTACACTGGAGTCAGTTTCAAATACTGCATTACCCTTCCCAGAATTATCGTGTGAATACATTCTTCTTCAGCAATTTTGTGTAATTAGCTTCCTTTTTCTTTTGGTTTCCTGGCTAAATGTTTCAGAATACACCTTTCTGTATTTAACTATCTTCTTCAATGCTAATGACTCTCTTGAAAGAAACTTTATCTTTCCCAGCCTGCCATATAAAAACTGTGTATCTCAGAATTTTTAACATATGGTTGCAGACTTTGGAAAGAACAACACAGAAACTTTAAGGAGACTACGACTGATTGGTTGATGAACTGAATATGCAAAGTAAAAGAACAAGGTAGGAGACCCCATCCTCTCTGGAGGAAAAAAAAAAAGAAAAATATCAAAAGTCTTGGTAGTTATCCACAATGCAATATAGATTTTTATAATGAAAGGAGGGGTAGAATTGATAGAAGATATTACATTAAGGGCAGGATTTAATCAATAAAATCTTTGTGACAATTTCTTTAAGATAGTCTTGGGAAACATTATGACCTGCCATCATAATGCCAGTGGGTGCTAGGACATCACTAAAATCTACTGATACTTTGAGAGGCATATTACTTTCATTTTTCTTTCAGTTACTCAAGATTCAAAGCAGCTATATCCTGGATCCATCAGATGTGATAATGCTTACACTGTTTATCTCAATTAAATTATAAATACTTTGTAGGTAAAGGCTACACCATGTGTTTTTATATATAATACACATATATACAAAGATGTGTATTATATATAAAATATACATATATATTTAGAATTTAGGATATAGTGCTAATCACAAAATAGATATACAATATCCACTTTTAAAAATTATTAACTTGATGTATTCACAGAGATACTGAAATATTATCCAGTGAATATCTTATCAACTACCCATAGTTCAGCATATTTAACATCAATACAGTATCGGTGAAGGGAGTGGAATCCCCTCGGTCCACTTAAATTCAACTAGAAGACTCAAATTGTTATCAAACTCTCCTTCATTCATTTATGGAGTCCTTTTGTGTGTTAGGCATTTTATCAAGGCACAAGAAAAGATATAAATCAGAAATAAAAGATTCTTTCAAAAGTACCTCATGTCAGCAGGGAGCCACTCCTTCTTCTCCCTACTCCTGGCTTGCATCTTAATTTCTCTATGATGATGTTCTGACCCATGATGTCAATTTTTAAGCAGTTTGTTTTGACCTCGAAATATTTGTCAGAATATATTCTAAGCAGTATTCTAAGTGTCACACTGCCAAAATTTATGCCAATTAGCCTTCTGGGCCCACTGGAGTGGCATGGCAATGCCACTCCCTTTGCTTCATAGGGCAATTTTGTGGTGGTCTTGTCCAGGCTATAACTCTGCTGGGCCCAGGGCTCCACTGGGTGTCCCCAACTTTATGGCTTCTGTTGGAGGCTGTCTGCCTTCTTGGCACCTAGATGGCGGCCCTGATGAACTTTGAATCACCTTTGGAGTCCTTCTTTCCTTTTCTCGAAAGATAGCATACATTCACAGTCTTTCTTTATTCCATCCCATTTTCTCTGTTTTAGTCCCATCTAGCGGTGTTTATATCATAATCTCATCTTTATGCCTGGATTCTTGTAAGACGGCTGATTAAGTCTACAGTTCACTCCCACACTAATCTCCTCATCAAAGGTTGGTCCCCCATACGTTTAGTGTTCTCTGAATACACTTTCTCATTTTTTTAATAATACGAACACGCTGAGAATTTTCCAAATATTTAAATCTTAGTTTCTTTTTGCCTAACAATTCCATCTTCAGTTCTTTTCTTCCTTCTTAGATTTTACTATATGTAATCAGGAGAAACCAAGGTCCTCCTCTGACACTTTAATTAGGTATCTCCTTAACTAAATACCCAATTTCATCTGTCACAAGTTCTACCTTCCACAGAACACTAGAATACAAACACAACTCAGCCAAGTTCTTTGCCACTTTATAACAATGATTGCCTTTCATCAAATTTTCAATAACATATTCCTTATTTATGTCTGAGATCTCATCAGAATGGCCTTTACCAACCACATTTCAATCAACATTCTTTACAAGATTATTATCTGCATTCTCCAAGAGGACAGAAGCTTTCTCTGTAGCTTTTCTCATTTTTTCCTGAGTCCTCACCAGGACTGCTTTTAAAATTCCCTTCATAGGAATATTGGCTTTTGCTAGCATGTACCTCAAAACTCTTCCAGCCTCTACTTATCATCCACTTCCAATGCTGCTTCCATATTTTTAGGCATCTGTTATGGCAGAAATCCACTTCTTCATACCAATTACTGTCTTAATCAGCTCAGGATGCTATAACAAAATGCCATAGACTAGGTGGCTTAAATAACAAATATTCATTTCTCACAGTTCTGGAGGCTGAAAGTCTGAGATTACAGTGCCCACATGTCTGGGGATTGATTAGAGCCCTCTTTGTGGTTTTCAGACAGTTGTCTTCTCATTGTATTTTCACATGGACTAGAGCAGAAAAAGAGAGAGGAAGAAAGCCCTCTTGCACCTCTCTTATTACAAGGGCACTTACCCCATTCATGCAGGCTCCACTTCATCACCTAATTACCTCCCAAAGGCCCCATCTCCAAATATCATCAAATTGAGGGTTAGGGCTTAACAACATATGAACTTTGTGGGAACACAAACATTCAGTCCATAGCAAATCTCAAAGGCATTGTAATCAGACCAAAGAGGCTACACACTTTATGATTCAATTTGTATGACCTGGAAAAGGCAAAACTGCATAGGCAGAAATCAAACCACTGATTCCAGGACTGTGTTTAGAGGTAGGAGGCTGCCTGCAAAAGGACATGAAGAAACTTGAGTTGTGGCAGTGTTCTGTATCTTGATTACGGTGGTGGGTACACAGGTCCATACATTTCTCAAAACTCACCAAACTATAGAGTTAAAAAGGGTGACTTTGACTGTATGTAAATTGTACCTCAGTACTTTACCTACAAATTGTGATCAGAGATAAGATTTATTTAAAAATAAAAACACATATAAAGCCACATTTACTCCGAGTTCTGATCCTGTGAACACAGGGCTACGTGGGTTAGAAAGTATAGGAAGAAAAAAATACTTCTCTGCTCTTTGCCTAATGATGATTTTAGGCAAATTTTTGAAAGTGTCATAGTTAGCTTTCTCTATTTCTCTCTATATTCCGCTATTCCTTTCTCTAAGTTCCAGAAACCTTAGATATATTTGATATATTCAGCTCTAATATGTAGCTTTTATGTATGTCTACATTTTTTGTCCTATCATGCTGCATTCTTCACTATTGCCTACTGTCTCCCTCTCTCCTCAAATGCACATCTGTCAGGGAAGTTTTTTCTCAGCAATGTATGCAGGGAAATGGCTTTTATTGTGTTAATATAAATATATGAAGGCATGGAACATAGGAAGAGACTTTGAGAAAGAGACTGTACCTCTTTTAAAAACCAATCTTTAATTACTGTATCATTAAAGCAAATCAAAGCTTTTGATTATATATAAAAACATTTAATTATATATAAACATAAAATTATAAAACATTATATATAATTTAATGTTTAATACATGTTGAACATAATATATGTTAAAATCAGATAGTGAAGGAGAAAATATTAATATTTTGTCTGAAAGAAGCAGCACAACACTATGGCACGACAAGGGCCTTTAGCTGGTGACTCAGTTCTTTTTTCTTTGTCCCTTCTCTCACTATACTTTTAAATGCACAGAACATCTTAAAGTTCCAAGTTGTTTTTTTATGACAGCCACTGTGGCTGATGCTGTTGGTTACCACAAGCATTTTCTCCTTTTCCTTGCTAATAAAGGCAGATTTCATTCACTCTTTGGGTGTTAAGTGCTTAAGGGGAGACTGGGCCCACTTTGTCTCTGACAACAAAACAGCCATTGACATTTTGTTTCCCTTGCCGTGAATGGCTTCATGGAGGAGAAGTTGGGTGGGGCTTCGGGTAAAGATTTTTCTCACACTTTAAAAGGGATATAAATAAGGTGCTGGGGACTGAATTGTGTCCCCCATGCAAACTCACGTGTTGAAGCCCTAACCCCCAATGTGACTGTATTTTGAGATAGGGCCCATGAGGAGGTAATAAAAGTTAAATGAGTTCATAAGGGTGAGGCCCTAATCCAATAGGGCAGGTGTCCTTATACAAAAAAGAAGAGACATCAGGGCTCACTCTCTCTTCAGGATGATAGAGGAAAGGCCATGTGAGAACACAGCAAGAAGGTGGTTGTCTACACATGAAGAAGAGAAGGGTCACAGAAACTGAATTTGCTGGCACTTTGATCATGAACATTTAGCCTTTAGAACTGTGAGAAATTAACATCTGTTGTTTAAGCTGCCCAGGTTATGGTGTTTTGTTATGGTAACTCAAGAAGACTAGTAGGTGAGGGAAACACCCACCCTCCCCTTCTAGGCTCTGGACATAGCTGTGTGAAAATGTGATGACTGTAGCTTCTTGGTTATCTTGAGTTCATAAAGGAAAAACGCTGGGGGTAAAAGCCAACAGGCTGAGAATATTAGTTGGAGAATTAGAATGTGGGTCCTCGATGATTTTACTTCACTCTCGCATAAGTCAAACTTCTGTCTTCCCACCCGCCCACCTGGCCTGCCACTTCTCAGCTGGATTCCTACCTGTTTAGCTTCTGACTGAGGGAGCTCCAGTGACTGTGACAGTGATTATTTCAACCATCGGTGGGTGTGGGAGTACAAAAACCACAGGGACTTCTACTTATACAAAGGTCTTTGGTCAGGAAATGCCTGCTGAATAAGAATATTTACTGTTGGAAAACTCTCAATGTTTAGCCCAAATCCTTCATGCTACATTGTTTGGAATAAGAGCCTTATCTTTTGTAGCAGTTGTCCTTAATAGACTATAAATATCTGTCTCATAAATTTATCTATTTTAAAATTTCATTTGGAAAAAAATATTTGGGTTATCACTTTTTCACACAGATCCCAAGCCCTGTAACAAGCCAGCTGGCTCTGGCCCAGCTTGTGATTTTTTTTTGGCAGGAAGGAGGTTTGGTTCTTAAAAAGCTCAATGGGATCTAAGTTACCAGAGCTCCATTCTGCTGTATGCCTTTCTGTGTCATCACTGAAGGCCACCTGCCCACCTCATAGTCCTTGTCACTCAGTTCAGGATGTGGGCTGCTTCTGGCCAGGCAGGGTCATGAGCTGTGGGGTGCCCAGGAGCTAGCTGGAAACTGATATTTGCCTCTGCAGTTTGTGTTGTTTACTCTACTATTCTGTGGCCTACGCTTATAGCAATACAGGTTTGATTTTGTCCTAAATCCTATGAAAAGCCTTTCTTATATCTTTTAATCCTAACAATTATCCTAGAGTAGAGATTGGCATCCCTGTTTTACAGAGACACAGGTAACTTACCTGAGGTCATCAAGGTGGTAACTGGAAAAGTCAGGATATAAATCCAAATTAGCCTGACTCCAAAGCCCACGTTGTAAAATAATTCAATCTATTGCCATTGTAAAACATTACATGATAGAGGGGAAGCTCAGATACTATTAATTTTCTTCTCTCCAGGATGAAGATAGGAAGACAAAAATAGGAAGGAGTAATGAAAAGACAGAATCCTGAGGGATCAGAGTGAACACCAGTCAAATATAATTTTTCATGATGTAAGTGCCGGACCTTGTATAGGTTCAGCCATGAAGCATGCTGGAACCATAGAGATGTATCTGTTGTTTATATCTATCTAGTATACCTGTTCCCATTTTTCATATAATAGCACACTCTAGCTTCCTCCACACTCCTTGTGATTCTGGCAGGACTTCTCATCACATTACTCCCTTCCCTTGACTAAGTGATTTGTCTAGGACTGGATAGGTTACCCAAGCCAGGGCAATCACAGATCAGTATATCACTGGAGATGGTGATAGGTCAGCCCACTCCCTTTTCTGAGATAATTAAGCAGAGGTGATTTAATACTTGATCAGTACATAGCCATGTTTCCATATATTTGAAATAGCCTATGTAGTAGCAGAAAATGGGTGGGGAAGATGAGAGAGGCAGAGTCTGAGAGAAAAATCATGGTGGCAGCTGAGTTCCTGGTTCCAGTCCCTGAGGTGCCTGGAGATGACTTGGTTACTGTAGCAAGCCTTTCAAGCCTTTTGATTACATGAAGTGTCTCACCCAGTGCCCTTTAATTAAGTCTTGCTCACCATTTTTGTATTTCTATCACTTGCAACCAAAAGAATACTAACTATAGTAGACCTCATGGGCTGAATGATGTGGCTAACACTCTGACTTCAAACCACAGTTTCCTAAGTGATATGATAAATTTGCAAACTGAGCAAAATTTCAAGTATTGGATATAATGTGTGTTTGCAAATCTTCTGGAATTTGTAGAATGTGGTGATACTTGAGTCAGCTATTATGGGGCTGGCAGCATATTTGTTTCTGAGATTTAGAAAATGATTCATTTGAGCTGAAATAGAAGTGTCTTCAAAGCAAGACCATAGCTGAACATGTTTAAAGTTCAAGCAAGACTTCTAAGGATGAATAACACAAAATCAACAAATATGTGGTCATGTGCTATGGGTAGATGCTCAGAGAGAGGCTGGGGTAAGGATGTGTTTTAGGGATCCTACCCAGGTGTCCAAAGGGTTCATCTTTGGCACAATGTACATTAATCAGGCCTGTGACAGAGGAGATACACTGCATGGCTTCATCCGGCTTTCATAGCACACCTACTATGATCAGACACTGTGATTATGGTGACCCGTTTGGTTGTGACTGATATAAGATCCAGTTTTAGGTAGACATGTAAAACTCTATTATATCATGTGGCAGAGAAAGGTGGGTAGAGGATCCTAGAGAAAATACTTTCAAAGGCTAACAGGTTTTACTTGTTTGATTGTGGGGAAAAACAACTATTTTCTGATATTTCCTTATATTTCCCTAGTTCTGGTCTTTCCTTTGAGCTCAAAACTCATAAATATAAATGCCTATTTGATATATTCACTTAGAAATCTGAGAGTTACTTCAAATTTAATATGGCCAAATAAAACAGTTCCTGTGTTAGTCTTTCCTAGCTTAGTAAATGCTTATATCATCCACTCACTGAGTGTAAGTCAAATATCTGTAAGTCATCTTTGATGCCTCTTTTAATCTAATTCTCCTCTGCCACCTTATCCAGTTCATTATCAAATGCGCGTAGTTCTTAGATGGTTAAGCTATCCCAAACTGAATACATTTACACATAAGAAATCAAGTACTCTTCAAAGGACTAAGGGTGACTTCATGAATTCTCATGTTATACATATGATTATAATGATATACCTATTAGTTTATCAAATAAACCCTTCAATTTAATTTTAATAACACCTACCTTTCTGAACGTTTTGGTTCTCATGCTATTAGATAATACAGCTTTCTGACCTGAAAGACTCATTTTTATAATTATAGTTCAAGATTAGTCGATAGGTGGCATTCCTGAGAGTTAGTTTTACCCCTTTCTACCATACCTTAAAAAAATTTATAGCATAAATTGAATGAATTCCAATGAAATGTTTGTGGCAATAAATCTTTTTTGTCATATATCGTTTGTGTTGTGCTTCTTGAAAATATATCCTAGACAAACCCTGACCTGGTAAAAGTATGATTCACTTTATTTATTTTCATTCTTTAGCCCAGTGAAATGGGGAGCAAGGGAAAAGTTGGGAATGATTAAGAAGAAAAATAGAATGACTTAGTAAATGGGTCAGGCCAATTAAAGTTTTGCACTCCTCAAAATAATGAGTGTCTTGGACTAATAAAAAGAATTTTTAAGGTCACTTAGGTCTTTAAACATGCAATTTACTATTTGAAAAATCTTCCTCTGAAATAAGCAATGACTTTGAAGAAGTTGCAAATTTGCTTTGTAATAAGTCAGAAATCAGGTATATCACCTGCTAAAAGTAGAGCATTATAATTTTCTTATTTCATCCTCTGTGATGCCAGTAAAATCAACCTGTAATTCAAAACTCATGCATGGTATGGGTCTCTCTGTGTTTTGCAAAAGTTTTTTTTCAAATGTTAAGATTTTCTAGCACTTTTAAAGTATTACATGAGATTTGGAGAGAACATTGTGTTAAATGACAAATTTTGTTAAATGTCTTTTTCTTATTACTTTTATTCATCACATAGTCTAGTTTTCTGTTATAATGATTGTTCAACGTAGTTGCATCCCAGATAATCTAGGAAGAAAAAGCATCAACCTATTTTATAGACCTTACATAAATATGTGAACCTTGCCTCTTGAATGTGTGACACTGAGGAACATGATTATCCTTTGTGCATTAGTTTTTCTGTTTATAAAATGAATATTATTCCATGCAGGTCATCTGATAAGAGATCTTTGAGATATTCAGCTTTGTTTGACAAGATTTGTAAAAATGCAATAGAATTATGATTCCTGAATCTCTCTCTTGCTCTTTATTTTTGAGAAAATAAAACTTCTGTAAGCATTTCAGAAAGACTACACAGAAGAGATCACAATAAATCCCTAATGCATAGAGGGAATGCATTAGCCCTTAGAATCACACACTTTATATAGGTATATGTAAGTCCTATGTTAAATACAGGACTAAAATCCAACATGGATAAAACCTGAGATGCATTTCTTTATTGACTTTGCCACTCTGTTTCATAGAAATCAATAATTAAATTAAAACAAACATGGAGATATATAGAGACCCAGCCACCTAATGACAGCACAATACTCTTTATTCAAGCAGCCTACTATGGACAAAATTGCATCCCTCCAAAATCTGTTGAAGGTCTAACCCCTAGTATGATGATATTTGGAGACGGGGCCTTTGGGAAGTAGCTACTTTAGATGAGGTCATGAGGATAATGTACTCACGATATAATTAGTGCCTTTTTAAGATGACATCAGAATGCCTTCTCTCTCTCTCTCTCTCTCTCTCTCGAACATGAGAATATAGGAAAAAAGCAGCTATCTACAGACTAGGAAGAGGACCCACCCTCACCAAAATTGGAATCCACCAGCACCTTAATCTTGGACTCCTCAGCCTCCAGAACTGTGAGAAATAAATGTTTATTCCTTGAGCCACCCAATCTATGGTGTTTTGTTATAGTAGTATGAGCTAAATAAGACAGTCATTGGTACTAAGAAGTGAGTGTTGCTGTTAACAAATAATTAAATAAGTCAAAGCAGCTTTGGAAGTGTGTGATGGGATGAGGCTGGAAGAGTTTTGGGGTACATGCTAGAAAAAGCCAACAATGCCATAAAGGGACAGATAATTCTGATGAGGGCTCAGAAAGAAAAGAGGACAACTATAGAGAAAACTCCTATCTTCTTAGAGATTATATTAATATTCATGAACAAACTGTTGGTAGAAGTCTTAGTTCATTTGTACTGCTGTAGCAAAATAACTGAGGCTTGGTTGTTTTTAAATAACAGAAATTTATTTCTCATAGTTCTGGGGGCTGAAAAGTCCAAGATCAAGGTGATAGGATTTGGTGTGTGGTAAGGGCCTTCTTGCAGCATCCTCACATGGCAGAAAGTAGAAAGGCAAGAGGGATGGATGCTATGTCCTCACATGGCAGAAGAGTAGGAGAGCAAGATAGCCAAATGCTGAATGAAGCCTATTTTATAAGGGATTTAATCCCATTAATGAGGGAGATGACCTCATGGCCTAATCACCTCTTAAAGGCCCAGCCTCTTAATACCGTCACCTTGGCAACACCTGAATTTTAGAGGGGATACATCCAAACCACAGCATTCTGCCTCTGGCCCCTGAAAAGTCACATATTTCTCGCAACTAAAATATATTCATTCCATCCCAACAGCACCCAAAGTGTTAACTTGTTCTAGCATCAGCTTTAAAGTCTATATCCAAAGTCTCATCTAAACATCGTATGGATCAGAATCAAGGTATCATTCATCCTGAGGCAAATTTTCCCCAGTTATGAGCCTATGAAATCAAACAAGTTATGTTCTTCCAAAATACAATAGTCAGAGAAGCACAAGACAAACATTTTTCTTTTGAAAGGGAGAATAAGGAAAAAAGAAAGGCATAATAGGTCCCAAGTAATTCCAAAAGCTAAGAAGGGGGAGGGAAACATTATATTTTAAAGCCAGAGAATAATCTTCTTTGATTCCATGTCATGCCTTCTAGACATGCAGACATAGAGGTTGAGTCTCCAAGGCTCCAAAGGATCCCATTCACATGGCTTTGCTAAGTGCAGTCCACCCTAAAGCTCTCATGGGTTGGAGTTAGGTGCCTGCAGTTCTGCCAAGTTGGCATTGCATGTTTGCAGATCTGCAGGTCTTGACTATGAGGAGCAGATGTGCATTAGAATTCAGGGAGCAAATACTTGAGGTAGCCCTGGGCAGTGTGTCCTGAGATCCCTGGGTACCCACAGACCCTCCCTGAAAAGGTTCAATCTTCAAGGCTTTGGCACTCTAGGCCTATCATGGGCATGACAACCTTGAAGATCTCTGACCTACCTTTAGGATCATTCTACCATTATCTTAATGAATAGCACCTGGTAGCCTTCTATCTGTACTAATCTTATCAAGTGGTTGGTTGGCCACAGCCTTGGATTTCTCTCTTAAATACAGTCTTTTATTCTTTACATGAGAATTTTCCATGTAAAGAAAGGCTGAGAATTTTCCAAATCTTTACATTATGCTTTCCTTTTAATTATAAATTCTATCTTTAATTTTTTCTCTTTTCTTGTCTTTTTAATTTTTTTTTAATTTCAGCATATTATGGGGGTACAAATGTTTAGGTTACATATATTGTCCTTGTCCCACCCAAGTCAGAGCTTCAAGCATGTCCATCCCCAAGACAGTGTGCACCACACCCAGTAGATGTGTATATGCCCCCCATCCTTCCCCCTCCCATCTACTCAACATCCAATGAATGTCATCACTACATGTGCACCCAAGTGTTGATCAGTTAATAATACCAATTGACGGTGAGTACATGTGGTGCTTGCCCGATTCTTATGATATTTCATTTAGTAGAACGGGCTCCAGCTCTATCCAGGATAATACAAAAGGTGATATTATCATCACTGTTTTTTGTGGCTGAGTGGAACTCCATGGTATACATATACCACATTTTATTAATTCACGTATGTATTGATGGACAATTGGGTTGTTTCATATCTTTGCAATTGTGAACTGTGGTACTATAAACATTCTAGTGTAGATGACTTTTTTATAGAATGTCTTTTTTTCCTTTGGGTAGATGCCCAGTAATGGGTTTGCTGGATCAAATGGTAGATTTACTTATATCTCTTTAAGGTATCTCCATATTGCTTTCCACAGAGGTTGCACTAGTTTTCAGTCCCACCAGCAGAGTATGAGTGTTCCTATCTCTCCACATCCACACCGACATTTGTTGTTTTGGGACTTTTTGATAAAGGTCATTCTCACTGGAGATAAGTGATATCTCATTGTGGTTTTGATTTGCATTTCCCTGATGATTAGAGATGTTGGGCATTTTTCCATATATTTCTCGAAGCCTGAAGATTATCTGTAGCTGTGTGTGTAAAAACTCATTACGGACTGTTAGAGGGAGGGGAGGTATGTGCAGGGGCACTGGGTCTCCAATTCTTGTTTTTAAGGTGTCTATTGTTGGAAAACATTTCTTTAAAAGCTGTAAGTCACAAGATTTGAGAATGTATAAAGTTCTTTCTAACTCAGTATTATACAACTAAGAAAAGGGAGAAACTCACAAAAACACTAGTCTTCATTAATATTTTTATAATATGTTAGTATCATGCTTGATGATGCACTTTTCCAACAAATATCATCCCTAATGAAAGACAGTCTCAGTGTTCTTCAGAAGCTTACAGGACACTTAAAAGCCAAGAATTTTGCAATTATCAAAGTGAGAGCCAGTGCTCATGAAAGCTTAGTATAAACGTGTAGGAAATAAGGAAGATAATAAATCGTATATGATGCTAAATTATTAACTTGACCTATTTTTCTCTCCTTACAGGATTGACCTTTTAGTGGACTGAATTATTCACTCATTTTCAATTAAGTTTCCGTATGGCAAATTGAAGCTGACCCTGTTACAATTAGAAAACTACACGGAAGGAAAGAGGCCATAAATATTGTGAGAGAAATTATATTTTTGTGCATTACATATTTAGATATTTCCAGCCAAAAACAGAAGAAAAGAAAAAGAAAGAAACATATATTTGTTACAATATGTTGGATAAAATAGGCAATCAATTAATTACATAAATAATTATCAATTCATCTCCCACCATAGGTCGTCTTTGTTCCAGTAGTCTGCATAATTGGTCTAGTTTCCCTGTGTAGGCTGTGAAGACATTTTATTTAGGTGATAAGTATTTTTAAAAGATGTGATTGTTATTAAGAGGTAAAAAAGCAGAAAAAATATTAGCCTCAAAGGAAGTAAACCTGGCTTTTCCACTGGGTTCTGCATTTACTAACTTGGGCAAGTCATTTAACCTACATGGACTTCAGTTTTCTCATCTCTAAAATGGGAATAATAAGACTTCTATTTCTGGGGTGTGGTCACAATTAAAGGACACAATATAAATGATAGCTCTTACAATTATATTGATATTAATTTGTGCATCTGTGTTAGCATTATTTCTCACATGTTGCTTCTTAGATTTCTAGTCATTTAAGGTGTTTGAGAAGTATTTGATAAAGAACAAGTGTGAATAGTAGTGTATTCCTTAAGAGTGACGCTTTGAACACACAACTGGAATAATGGCATTGTCTACTCAGTCTCAGCCTTGTCACCCTTCCCAGCTTGTGGCAGGATTAGCCCAATCCTATATGACTCTAAACTTCATCGTACTCATTAGCAAAATAGAGAAATAGCCTCAAAGGGAGAAAGCTTTCTTCTTTCCCCAAAATATCTCCTTCACCTGTCAATCATAGAACTACTATTTCCCATCATTTTGTGAAATGCATTTGATATCATTACAAACAAGAATTTGAGAGGCAGCGTGAATGTGTTATATTGGCACATGTGTCCTGGGATGACAGGAGTCAGCAAGGGAGCGGACCACACTGGTAATTAGCCTGTAATCAAAGGCACCCTTGTCTGTGATTACGCCCTCCCGCTTCTGTGTATGAAATACACAGATTTATGCAGTCATACAGAAAAAGAAAACAAAACCCCCTCAGGTCTCACAATGTCACAACACAAGAATTAGGAGACTTGTACAAGTATTCTGAAACGTAGATAATTTTTCCTAAATAAACAAAGAAAAAAGGACATTTGGCTACTTCATCAGCTGAATTTTTACAAGCAGAATTTTGCAAATAGCTTTAGTTTGAAATTTTGGAGGAACTCTGGGTTTAACTTTTTTGGGCTAGGCTTCAGGTATTTTCTTGAACTAAACAGTTATGATTATTTTTCTTCTTTTCAGCACAATAATGTATGACTAAGTGTGCCATTATTAGTTATCAGCTCTAAATTCACCCTTTGTTACCTGAGGTGCAATAATGGAGCTTTACCCTTTAAGCATTTTCCTTTGCAGTGGGCACGGTGTCAAGTTTTATCAGGAGAGGGCTATGGATGGGCAGTGCAGAAGAATGGGACTCCTCCTCTTCCTGGCTCTATTTGCGCTTTCTCTTACTCCTGCTGTATAACTGACTGGTGTATTTGATGGGGACAGCTAGTAGTACTCTAATTGTATGCCTGAGGTGTGCAGGCTCTAGGTGAGTTTAAAACCCCAGCTGTAGCCTGGTAATCTGCTTTCTGAGACCCTCCCAAAGTGAACGCTGTGTTCTCCAGGCTTAATGCCACCTGGCCAAGAAGTGGCTCCTAGTACCCCAACTCCCTCCAGTGGGCAACACTTCTCAGCCTCAACCAACCTACAGCCCAGGAGATTGTTTTTCACAGACCTCATGACACATACACTGTGCACCCTGGGCCTCTCACCATCATGCAGGTAAAAGAGCACCTGATACTCTAACTCCATCCATGCACTACCCACAAGTCTTGGCCCACCTGTACCCTGGAAGAGTATTTCCTGTTTGCCCAGTGATTGTGAACCAACTCTGGCCCAGGAACCCCAGCAAAATTCTTCACTACTGTCAGCTGCAGCCATACCTTCTCCAACAGGACCTAAACCCTGGACTTGGAGAGGGCCCCCTCTTCTGAATTTGCTCTTCCCTTGGATACTCTCCCTCAGCCTAGGATATTTTTTAGTATTCTTTATACCTTTCTAGTCACTTCTCTGTTATAAAAGATAATTCTTTGTATCAAACTTTCCCTGTTCAAATTCCTGTGAGTTCTATCTTTTGTTTGACCATCTTGACTGATACAGAATTGGTGTGGAGATGGAGTGTGGTCCCACTCTTAGACCTACAAAGATGTGGTTTTGGAATTGGTTTGTTTTTGCCCTGGGTTTGAGCACAGCCGTCATTCTTTGCCAATAGAAAGTGGGACGCCAGTAATCCATGGCATGCAGGGATATAATAATTAATCAAACTACCACCAGTGGTAGACTGTATGAAATGTGAACTGCAACAAGTGCCTTGGGAGCCCAAGAGGCTGATGTCCACCTGATGACTACGGCAGGAATAACAACTGCAAGGACTGTGGGGTGGGGTGGGTGTTTCTGAGTATACCTGAGTACCTGAAGACAGAAAAGGATGAGGTCACTCAGTTCAAGCCACAGTTTGAGAACAGGATAGCTTCCACAATAGCACTAAAAATGATCAAATCTTCTGTGGCCTCAGAATTAATATGCTGAAAGTCCAACACGAAATTTAGTCGTGCAGGTTGCTGAATTACAGCAACAGTTGAACTCACAATCTTGTCAGATTTCTCATGTAAATGTTAGAACATTTATTGGAAAATAATGAGATCCTGAATCTTGGAATGTGATATATGGTTGGGCTCAGAAAAAAAAAAAAAAAACTGGCAGTTTTGGCCACTCAAGTCATTCAGAGCTTCTCTTACCAGTGGAAGTAGGTTGCCCTCCAATGTCTGAGGAAAACAGCCTTCATCTCCATGAAGAGCCTGCGACAGCCTCACTGGGGAAGAGGGCTTGTCTTCCTCAAGGTACACCACAACCACCTTCTGTCGCCACTAGACCTTAGCTAGGGTCAGATTTCATCAGGCTGTTGGGGACAGGAACACACCACAGCCTAGCAGGAGACAGCTTACATATCAAAAGAATTGCAAGACTTTTCTCATATGTGTCAGCCAAAACCTGTGGAAAATGTGTGGACATATTCTAAGGGTCTTAGAACAATGATGACAGAATACGACACTACATCAGGCTGAATTCATTGACACAGCATACCTACTAGAGATTTTAGATTTAATGTGTTAGCTTATGCAGCTGTGGATTCCATGGTGGTCTACAGTTAATGAGATTGAGATCCAGAACTTCTCTGACATGTGGAGAGGAACAAGCAGAGACTTTGAAGAGAATCCCAAGGGTGGGCTAGATTTGTCATGAGCAATCTGCACACCCACCCCCGACTATGTCCCATGAGAGAGTCCAGAAGTCATGCCCTTCACCTAAGCATTTTTAAATGTATTAATGGAGGGACACCTGTGTCTTTGAGAAGTTCTGTGGCTGCTCTCTTTCCTAGGCTGAGTGTGATTGTGGATATGGGCTCCCTGATTTCAGTGGGGCTGAGGGAAACCCACAGTAGCAGAGACCAAGCAGCAGTTCTTGGTCACCGAAGACGAGGTGGCACATCTGCCATGGGGACAGCGGGAATGTATCAGTAACCAGAATTTCTTAGCCTGCAGAGATATTTGGCAGTAGATAAATGATAACAGTGTTTCTAGAAACAAAACTAGAGGGCTAACCTACCACAGTGTTGCTGGATCCATATAACAGGAAAAACTCTAGCTGTGGTACCCAATAGCCTGTCTTGAATTACCCAATAAATAGTCATGATTTTGCAAAATGGGTACAGATTATGCTCCACACTTGTGCTCCCCAGAATGTCACTAAAAGGCAATTAATGCAGAGGAGGCTCTTAATAACCAGCTGGACATGCTTAGTGGATATCAGCCTGCCTCTTGCCACAGCCACAGAGTACTTGCTCAGTGAGGCCATCAGCAAAGTGGCCCTGCTGGCAGGAACAGAAGCTATACAGAGGTTCATAAACATGGACTCATCTTCATCAAAGCTGACCTGGTTAATGCAAACTAGCCTAAGTGACTAATTTGCCAAAAGCAGTGACTAACATTGATTCACAGCCAGCACCATCCCTCAGAGACACCCGGCAGTAGCCTGGTGGCGCAGTGATGGTACAGTAGACCCCTCTCACTGCAGAGGGGATAGAGATTAATCCTCAGTGGAGTGCTTTTCCTTTCCATAATGATTTTATCAGGACTAGTAATCATTGACTCAAAAAATGCCTTCTCCACCATCATGACATTCTGCATAGCATTGCATCTGATGAAAGAATTTGTTTTCAAATAAAGGGAAGCCATAGGCTCTTGCCTACAAAATTAATTGACCACATACCCAGTCACTTGGAAGCAGCTTGCCTAATTAAAAGGTGAAAAGCTTGCCAAAATATAAGGTTTACTGAAGACTCAGTTATGGTGCCAGTTGGGAGAAAATGCCCTGGAAGAGTAGGATTTACAGGATACAGCACATGGTTTGAATCTGAGACAGTTACATGGTGCTGTCTCCTCATAGCTGGAATATATGGGTCCAGGAATCAAGGTGTAGGAGACGGGGTGATCTCACTGTTCCACCTCATAACCTACCCATGGAATTTTGCTTCTTGTCCTAGCAACTTCAAACTCTGATGATTTGGAGGTCTTAGTTCCTAAGGTGGAATTCTGCCACCAAAAGATACAAAAGTGGTTCCATTGAATGGGAAGATGGGACTGTCACCTGGCTATATCCTGGCCAACAGGCCAAACAAAGAAAAAATAAATAAAAGGAGGGGATTACTCTAGTGGCTGGAGATATTAATCTTAATGTGATCTTGGCTAATGAAGGACATTGGTTTGCCGCTAAACTATTTCTGTAACCCAGTGAATTCTCTGATGTATCTCAGAGTAAGTGAGTTACATGTTTAAGTGATGTATCTCACTTAAACATCAGTATTTGATGTTTAATGGTATTGTTAATGCAAAAAATACAAAAACCAAAAAATGGTGGTTGAGGACTCAGACTGTTTGGGAATGAAATTCTGCATCAGTAAAGAACTCTGACCAGCTGAGGCTCTGGCTGAGGGTAAAGCAATTGGAGAATAGTTAGTGGAAGAAGGAAACCATACATATCAATTGTGGTCTTGTGGCCAATTACAGAAATGAGGACTGTAGCAGCCTTGCATATTTTATCTTGGCTTGTTTATACATACATATATATGTATTTGTATAATAACCATTTTTTCTCTTTTCTTTAATTTTATTTTATATACAAGATGCTGGAGTTTAACTTTAAAAATTTAGTTTTTAGATAAGGAATATTTAGTGTGATTATGGCTGAATTTGAGCAGTGGTTAATATAACCAGTTATTATATGCTGGGTCAGAGAGAATAAAATCCGTATCTTTACCAAGTTGGGTTTGCTATGAGTAAATATGTTCAAATACCAATTTTCAGCAGTGTGGGTCTTAATGAGTGTCATGCCAAACTGGCATACCAAGAATTCTTTCCAAACTAGAGTTCAAAAATGTTATCCATTTGCAAAATTTGCCGCTCATGATGGTACAAATACATATATTATCATTTGTCTCTGGTTTGTACATGTGAGTTAATTTTAATCTATGTCATAGTGACAGTTAGGAGTTGAAATACTCTATTCAAGAACCCACCCTAGAACTGTCTAAACATTTCAAATATTTTTATCAAAATCTACACCAGAAGGTGTGTATATCTACACACAGGAGATGCCCAGGATGGATTGTGATGTACAGTCCAAGAAGCCTGCCATTCCAATCCTCAGCCCTCTAGGTTTAGAGCCATTTTTGATTATGGGTCCCCTTGTGGAGATTCTGTCACTTGTCATAACCTATAGAATGTTGGCTGCAATCTCCTGAGCTAGTATAGGAGTGAAACTTTCTACAGAGGATTTTGTAGAAACTGAGAGGGAGACTTTTCTGAGCTTACAAACACAGATGGTATAACTGTATTTGTGCCTTTAGTAATAAATGTTAGTATGTTTGGCAGAATTTGGAGTAGGACTTCCCCATTGCAAAGTTTGGGGAAGAAATGGGTGGTCTCTGAATATTCTCCATCTTCCTCTAATGAGTGAATATCGGCAGTGTTTACCAAAAGTACCTGGCAACCATGAATGGCTAAATCGGCTGAAGTCGGTTCATAGCACATTCAAAGACATGAATGGAGGCCCCTGTTAGCCAGAAGTTAAACTGAGTTAGTTATGAGAAATGTTACAGTGCAGGATACAACTTGCTTAACTGATATGTTCAAAACGACATGTCTAATGAGATGTGTGAATATTTTGTCTTTTATGTACATGAAATTGTAGAGCAGTAAACCATTCAACTTGGACAGGGAGACAGCATTGCAGGGAGAAGCAAAATGAACGACACCATAGCTGCCTATGCCACTTCAAGTGTGTTGCCAAAATATTTAGAGTACAAATGTGTATTATAATTTTAAAAGAGTCAAAACCGAAATTATAGATTTTTATTACTTGTTTTTAGAAACTGTACCTGCCATTCTCTTAGCTGTTCCAGGTGAAGGTGGCTTTTGTTAGAACCCTGGGCTAACTTGACTATAGACTGGCATCACCTGAGGAACTTAAAAAATATGGATTCCTGAGTCCTGCAGAGAGAGAGAGAGAGAGAGAGAGAGAGAGAGAGAGAGAGAGAGAGAGAGAGAGAGAGAGAGAGAGAGAGAGAGAGAGAGAGGAGAAAGGAGTGGAAGTTTTCAAGCTCCTCTAGGTGGTTCTACTGGACAGGCAAGGCTGGGAACCACTATGTTAGCAGGCACCAGGACAAGCTTTGATCCAGTCAATTTTTTTTTTCTCTTAGAAAAGTAAGATTATTTGAAAATAACTGAAAATCTCTAATTATTGATATAAAATAAATTTAAGTCAATTAAGGGCCTTCAAATTAATAAAAATGTTTAAATGTTGAATACATTTTACCAGTAAATTATGCTTTATCAAGTGCTACTTGATTTGACTTTGATTTCCTACTCTCAAGCAGCCTTTTACTATATGGAATCTTTTCATCTTTTTAATAAAAACGCCAACAAACCCTGAGAACCCCTGCCTGTGTTTGCTTCCTGATAAACAGGTCTGGCAAAAATTCAAAGTCCATAGCAGGATGCAATCCCACTGCTGGTGCTGTGAATTGCTGATGGCTTCCTCAAGCCAGGGCATTATGATTAAGCTACAGAGGCTGTCTGCCTGGATCTGAATCACAGCTTTGGCTAACTTATATAGGATCACTTAATGGCCTTGTGACCCTAAAGAGAGTTATTAATCTCTGAGCTGTTCAATTGCCTTATCAGTGAAATAGAAGATAACAACAATGATTATCTTATAGAGTTGTTGGGAATAATAAATGGAGTATCACAGGTAAAAAAGTTAAAGCAGTGCCTGACTCATAGTAAGTGCTCCGTAAATGCTAGTTATGTTATCTTATTAATTCTTAGCTGATTTGTTAACACTGGTAAACCTTTAATAGTGCACCCCCACTACTTCCTTTTTCAAAAGTTTTTTCCTTATGCCTGTAGAAATGAAACAATGAAGAACTCAGTTTACCCCATGCCATCTTCAGCTTCCTCTTGTGTATTCTGGAAGAATGAGATCCCTCTGATGCCCCAAGATAATTTGCTTCTAATTAGGAAAAAAAAATTATATTAGCAATCAGTTACTAAATTTAGCTAACTCAATTACTGTTGAATCCTTTCCCTGCTAACAATAGAGTTTTACATTCATGATGTGCCAGCCCTGCCCCCTACATATCAATCATACATCCCAACATATCAAGACCAATCTCAATAGAATGAGGATACATACCTTAAAAACTAAGCAATAGTTGGAGCATGGAGCATCAGCTACTGCTAGAGGAGGGAAAATATGGAATAAAGCATAACCTAGGAGGAGGAGGAGCATGTAAATAACTATTTACATAAAAGGGAAGCCAAAAATAATAAGATATGGAGGAGCTAAAAACTTGGTCTACTTCATAATCTTTGGTCAGTCATCAATGGAAGCTTTCCCTTGAAAAAGTAAGTACAAAAGGAAGAAATATTAACCTAAGATTTTTTTTTTAAAAAAACCCTCTATGTCTATTATTTATACTGCAAGCTTTGGGGAGGAAATAGGCCTTGTTGCCATGGTTAAAGTACATCCAAGTAGGAGGATGCTCCATAGAAAACATGTATTCTCAAATCAGAGCATCTAACCTAGCACTGTCCAATAGAACTTTCCATGGTGATGGACATTTCTATCATCTGTGTTGTCCTACATGGTAGCCACTAGCGACGCACGGCTATGGAGCACTTGAACTGTGGCTAATACCACCAGAAACCAGAGTTTTGTATTTAATTATAATTAATTAAATTTTACATGTGAATAATCGCCTGAGGTTAGTGGCTATCGTATTGCATAGTGCAGTTCCAAACCCTGAAGGTAAACTGAAGGGAAAGGTAAATCTCCTTACAAAGTTTTAAAAAGCTATGAGAATAACAGGACATATTAAAAGTTGTGTTTACCTCTTCCGAAACCATTCTGCCCTTCCCTCATTGCACAGCATCAGCCTGGGGCTTAGGTAAAATTGCCCTCACCCAGATCCATCCATAAGCCAATCAGGAGGCAGCATCCTGGTCATGCAGACTGGTTCGGGCATGATCCAAGGAGCACAGAGCTCACTGACTGTGGGAAGCAACACTTTCCCCTCAATTGGGAACAAGTAGCGTGAAGCAGGCAGCCATCTTTCAGCCATTGGTGCAGGCAGCCATCTTTCAATTGGGAAGGCAGCCAGCCTTAAAGCTCAGAAAAGTGGAGGCATGTCCTGCCTATACTTGAAGCTCACTGCCTCTGCTTTTTGCATTCTCTAACAGTGTGCTGTGATCAAATTTCCCTCTCTGAGGGTCCCAGTGCAGCCCCTCCCTTCACCTCATGCCACACAGCCAAGACGTTCCTTATGTGAAGATCAGGTGGATTTTCCTTTTTAAAAATACTGTACACAATGTTCAACTATGCTGAATTTCAGATTCATGTTCATCAGATTTATAGTTTTCTTTGACAGCATTTTCCTCCCCTGGGGTTTCTGTTTGCTTTGCTTTTTTTTCTCAGGAGATGAAGTAAAAGGTAGATCTTTCTCATTCTATTCCTAATAGCATCATTTCTTATTCATTTTGTATTTTTCTAAAATCCTTTTCTTCCTCTTGAAGATATTTTAGATGGAGCCCACTGACATATCAACCTAATGCCCTGGTCAACTTGCCAAATATTTAGATTATCGAATAGCCAATTTTGGGGGAATTATATTCCCTTTAGAAAGCTTAGTATTTGCTCTTTTCTTGCCCTTGCTTTGACTCTTATCATTTCATAAAGGAATAAATAAATGGGCTTTCACATCAACACTGTTTACTGGCTTTTCTATTTGTGTGAACTTGTGTCCTGCCCTTGCCCTCACTGGAGCAAAAGGGCCATGACAAAGTATTTCAGACCAAGACAGTAGAGGGGAATGACATAAGTCAGCAAAACACCCTAGTGAATTGCATTTAAGGGAAATTGCACCCAATTAAATAAAGGGTCAGTGTCTGGAGCACAATAAAAATTTCCAAAAAAATTCCATTTGTTCAGCAAATTATCACTTTGGTGATTTTTTTTTTTCTGTTTCTACTTTTGTTTGGATTGATTGTTCTAGGTCCCCCTTCTTGAGCTTTCTCCACAAGGACTTATGGGTTATCTCATTGCTTCCTGATCTTATGTCTTCCCTTTGGTGCTCATATTAATTTTCTTGGAGTTGAACAGCTCTGGGTATTCTCTTCAAAAATGGTTCTAGAGTAGTGACATTTTAAGATGTTGCTTCCCTGTAAAGAATTTCATGTTTCCCCTCACAATCAATTTAAAAATTGGCCCGCTTTAGAACTACAGGTTCTAAATCATAATTATCTCCCAAGTTTGAGGCACAGAATCACCTTTTAGCATATATTGATTCTGATGAAAAAATCTGTTGCTAATCTGATTCACATTTCTAGAGATCCCATACTTTTAAGAATTCCTTCACTCTTTCATCTGCCAACATCTGTGTTCTGACTCCTTTCACTTTTAGGAGTTGCTGTTATGGATTTAGAGAAAAGAGAGGAAACAAATACATGTGATCACCTAACATTTTGAAGCACAAATTCCTCCTGATTTTCCTTAATTTAGTCAAATTCTTTGATATACATAGTGTATAATAGCACACAAATGTCTGCAGGAAACAATAGATTATGTGACATTAGAGGGAAAATTATGTGGCTTTGATCAATCCAACTGGATCAATTTTAAGTAAGATTGTCTTGAGAGAAAAACTGAAGCAAAAAGGAAATAAGAAATGAAAAAAAGAATTAACCTTTGTGTCAGGAAAGGCATCAAGGAGAAGAAAGTTGAATTGAAGCCAAGCCAAGTGGTAATCTTGTGATGCTTCTATGGTGATCAGTATTTATGTTAGTCCCTGGCTGAATGATAATGGCATCAGTCCATAAGGGAAAGATAAATGGAAATAAGAGAAAAGTAGGTTTTCACTATGCTTTTTTCTTATTTCATAAATTTCTCCATCAAGATAATTTATTTGATCTGAGCTCCCACCAGATTGAATCCAAATGAATTGTAGCAAAAATGAACTTGGAAACAAAACTCCTGGATTTACACAAAAGCATGTGTTCTGCAATAATTTGTGAATGAACTCTCTCTCAGCTAGTCCAGACCTAGTGTCTCTGCATTTTTTAAAATTTCCCACTTGAAAATTAAAAAAGGGCATAATATTCCCTGATGTAACATTATATCCCAAGTTCTAGAAATACTTCACTTCTATTTTCCAGTAAAAGCTCATTTACATTGATTAATTAAAAGGGAGATGTTTTCTTTTGGCAACGGAAACACTGGATTGCCCCTTATTTAGTGCTTTATTAATAAGAAATACAGGGCATGAGATACACATTAACAGAACAACATTTCAGCACTAGGCAAGGCTACTGGCCTTATGCTTTGGAGGTATGGGTATTCCAAGTTCTAACTGTCTTAAGTTCCTTTCTATGATGCAAGGAGATTTCTGAGATTCTGGTGGAATCAGCAGCAATGCAAAGACATTTTTTCATAGTCAATCCATTAAAATATTGATGAAAGGATCTGAAAATAAGAAAATGGAACACTGAAAGCATGTTGAGGGTTTGGGTGGGAAATGAACCCTCAACCAGAAAGTTGCCTGGAAAAAAATAAGTAAAATTAGAAGGTAAAAATGAAACCTAAAAAAAGATTTTGTGGCTGGTCTCAGTGGCTCAAACCTGTAATCCTAGCACTCTGGGAGGCCACGGTGGGAGGTTTGATTGAGCTCAGTAGTTCGAGACCAGCCTAAGCAAGAGCAAGGCCCCATCTCTACAAAAAATAGAAAATTTAGCTGGGTGTGGTGGTACATGCCTGTGGTCCCAGCTACTTGGGGAGGCTGAAGTAGGAGGATTGCTTGAGCCCGGGAGTTTGAGGTTGTAGTGAACTATGACACCACTGAAATCTAGGCAGGGCAACAAAGCAAGATTCTATCTAAAATAATAATAATAATAAAAGATTTTGTAGTATATAGGAAAAACAAAATCAACTACCAACTTACATAACTCCAAAAGTAGGAAGATGGTTGAAGTCTCTTTGCAAAAAAATCAAAGAATTGCAGTGATATTTCAACAAAAACTGTGAAGGCCAAAAGAAATACAAATATCTGGGCCATAGCCACAATAATTGTACTAGAATCTAGTTGGAAACAGTAAAAGAGAGATAGATACAAGAGACAAAGTGGCTATTTATGAGCTTAGAGGCCAGTAATAACAGTGTGTTGTCGGAGATGGATCCTCTTCTCACCTCTGCTCACCTTTATTGTTTATAGCACAAGGAACACGGTTTTTGTTTTGCTTATTCCAACCAGGGTCATATGTGAAGCACAGACATACATATTCAAAAGATTCAATTACAATGCATTGAAAGCACTGCCATTTCTGTCTGCTTTCCTTCCAATATTTCTGTGGAAAGACCAATATAATCACATTAAGTAATTTTTATCACCACATTAAAAAGAAACATTAGATTTTACATTTGACACTATTAAATATTACCCATGTTATCACAGTTTTACTTAGTAAAAAATAATTAAAATAGCTTAGAAACTCTATGTATGTAGGCCATCCATATAAATCATGGTTTGTCTACATAATTTATTTTGTTACTTAACATTACTTTTAGGGAGAGCTTATAACATGATTCTTTTTTAAAAAAATTCTTTCCAGCTTTATTGAGGTATAATTGACAAATAAAAATTATATATATTTATGGTATACAATGCTATGTTTTGACATGTGTATACGTTGTAAAATGATTACCACAATCAAACCAATTAACATACCCATCACCTCACAGTTATTATTTTTTCCAATTTTTTGTGGTGAGAACATTTAAGATGTACTCTCTTACAAAGGTCAAGTACGCAATACATTACTATTAACCGTAGCTTCCATGGGCACATTAGATCTCTAGAACTTATTCATCTTGCTTAACTGAAACTTTGCACTCTTTGGCCAACCTCTTCCTATTTCTCCCACCTCCCATCCCCTGGTAACCATCACAAAATGACTCTTTTGAATGATATGGTTAAAAAAAAAAAAACGGTATCTTCAATTGTATATAAATCACAATCTCAAATGTATGAAAAACCCATAGAAAAATATACCAAAATGTTATTGTAAAATAGAGAGTTTTAAATTTTTAAAGACTTTTCTTCTCACATTTTCTGTGGTGAGCTTCTAATACTTTTATGATTAGAAAAAATTCTTAATTTAATCTATCACCTATGATTCTAAGATTAATGAAACTGGTTTCATTTTGCATATTTCTTTTAATAAGGGTATGTATTTTTTATTCATCAACTCTGCTTCATCAGATGTTCCTAGGTCTTAGCGTATAACTCAGTAGATAAAAATCATTAATGCTAAACGGCAGCTTTGAGTTTATAATGTGCTGGTTAATTTCATTCCATCCCAAGGACACAGAATTCATCATGAATTCTGACCAGATACTCCAAAGAAGAGGAAAAAGCAAAAATGTGTTTACATGAATCTTTTCCCATTCTGTCACCAGTTTCATCCTAGCACACAGTGAAGAGTTTTATAAGCACAAACACTTCAGTGTTAGAATTGACACAATGCAGAACCACTGTGAGGAACTAATTTGAAGGTTTGCTTTCATCCTTCCTATGAAATATAATAAATTTAAAGGCACCAGGATGACATTTAGTACAACACTGTGGGATAGGAAATTTATCCGATGGGGTCATGAATCTTCTGAAAGGGTAAATTTACTTTTTTCCCTCCCTTTTGTATAAAAAGCACAGAAAGCAAAAATGAATCCTGAAGACATTTGAAAGGGAATTCTTTTTTGAATATTGATTTTGTTTCATAACCAACCTAAAAGCTCTCCTCTCCAGATGATTATGGGAACCTTGGCATGATGAAAAGGTATACCACCAATACTCTGTGCCCTGTAACCGCAGATAGGATTGTGTTGCACAGGCCAGAAAATCAGAGGGGTGAGAAATAACATAAAAATGGCAATGAGAACTCCCACCTCCTAGCTCCCACCTAGGTAAAGACACAGAAACTTATTCTGCTTCTATGAATGTCCCTCAATTTGATAAATCATTGGTAAGTACCACCACTATATCACCTATTAATCAAACAATAATCCTAGATGCCCCTTACCCAAGATTGTGGCTTTTTGGTTGACATCATGAAAAAAGATTAAAAGCTCCAAACACTCTTTGTTTTCTTTTCTTCCTAAACCACGGTGTGAGTCTGTTACTTGAACCATTGTAGAATAGAAAGATATAAGATGGGAATGACAGTATGAATTTTGTAGAACTGCTGTTAGATTTGGGAATAAAGTATCTTGAGGTTGTTTGAAATTTTCTTGTACTTTTAATTTAAAAACAAGTTCTATGCTTCAAATCCTCATTGTATCTGAAGGTCAAACCTTCTTCAAGATTCCCTGACTTCCATGATGTGCTACTATCCTATGTCTGTTCTGTGTGGGATTCTGTTTCTATTGAATCCCAGTAACTTCTGTTCTAGGTGTCTGTTCTCTACATTGACGCTGTTCTGACTGGTAGAACATGAGACTTTCTGCTCACTCAAGGCATTTCTTTGTAACAGACTTTATTAAAGGATTGGGAGATGAGGGGACTTTACAAATCTGTATGGCTTGGTAAACCCTCCAGCTCTATATGGTTACTCATATCACTCACTATACTTGTCTGAACTCCTCAATATTAGTTTCTCTGGGAATACACTTTACCTTACCTTATTCTCTTTCCTTCCATTGGACTGAAGGCCTATCAAAAACTTACCTAACAGTTTGGAGGGCCTTCAAGATGACTGACTAGATGCTTGCCTTGTCCACAAATAAAAACCAAAATAACGTGTAGGTAATCACACTTCAAATAGACCATCTAAGAGAGAACACTGGAATTCAACAGATAAGTGAATGAGACAAATGAGACAAGGAAAAAGAAGGAAGTGAGGGAAGCTGCTCAGCCAGAATCTTCTGGGAGCCTGGAGAGGCTCCCCAATGCAGGGAAAGGGTAAGCGAATGAGCCTCAGTGGTCCACATTCCCCCCATGGACTTTCGAAATCCTAGCCATGGGAAAGCCCCTCAACTCATGCAGGCCTTAAGACTAACATACAGAGCAGTCTGGAGACCACATGATGACATTGCTTCAGAGAGGGAGCTCACATTGGGTCCCACAAACCTGCTGTGTCTTAAGAAGCTATGGCAAGGCAACATTTTGAGATCCCAAGACTTGCTAGACTGCATCCTGCCCTGGAGTCCAACAGCCCCTGAATCTTCACATCCCTGGAGCCCAGTTGGCAACCCTCTGCATGCAGTCAGGCACTGCTGCTGGCTGCTGCTGCCAGGGCCAAAGTGTGAGCCATTGGCAGTGACCATATCACCCCCAGTAGCAGAGCTATAAGGCAGTCACTTCAGCCTCCACCTGAGCATTCCACCAGAGGCCTGGGGGTAGCCTAGTGAATGCCCCTGCCTACCACAGCAAACACTTGCATGTACCACCAGGGGGCCTGAGGACAAGCCCTCCCAGGCTTGGCTCCACTTCCCCAGTGTCAGAGCACACTGTGGGCATGAGGACTGCCCTGACCTATCTACCACATTGGTGCCAGAGCACTCCTCCTAAGGGCTTGAAGATGGGCCCACTCGACCTGCCACTACAACCACAAGTGCCACCCACCTGCACACTCCAACTGTGGGCCTGGGGACTGACCTTCCCAGCCTGTCACAGCCACTGCCAACACAAGCAGACCACTTAGGATCCAGAAGCTTTTCCCACTGCTTCTACTGCCATCACCAAGGCATGTTTGCTGCCCATGGGCCTGAGGACATGCCCACCTACTTGCCTGACCCACCTCTGCCAACACCCAGGTAAGCTGCCTGGAGACCTGAGAATCAGCTGGCCTGAACCCACTAATGTATGCCAATGTATGCTAACCTGGGGCCCAGGGACAGATACACTTGGCTTACTGCTACCATCACTGAGGCCAGAGGACTGGTCCACCTGTTGTCTCCATTCTCAGCAAAAGCTCACCACAACCTCTATTAACAATAAGTCCTATGCCACTGAGGAAGTCACAAACATTACTGGTGCTGTTTATAGCCAAAGAAATCATATGAACATTACTTCACACACCCAGAATAAAAGCCAAAGTGCCCTACCAAACCAACACCATAAATACATCTTCAAGAAAAGAGCCATCCCCTATAAAAGCAAATTCAAAAAATTGGAAGAAATGACTGTTATTCCAGATGTACAGATATCAATGTAAGGACACAAGAAACATGAAAAAACAAGAAAATATGACACCTCCAAAATAAACCACAATAATTCTCCAGCAACAGATTCAAATAAAGAAGAAATTTATAAAAACCTAGAAAAAGAACCTTCAAAATAATGACATAAAAGAAGCTTAATGAGACACAAGAGAATTCAAACAAATAATACAAATAAATTTTTTAAAAATCAAGATATGAATGAGAAATTTACCAAAAAGATAGATGTCATAAAAAAGAACCAAACTGAAATTCTGCAAGTGAAGAATTCTTTGAATGCAATCCAAAATTAATTTGAAAGCTTCGACAATATACTAGGTGAAGCAGAAGAAAGAATTTCAGAACTTGAAAACAGGTCTTTTGAAATAACAGTAAGATAAAAATAAAGAAAAAAGAAATTTAAAAGAATGAACAAAGCCAATGAGCCAATGTGACATATGAGACACCGTAGATCAAATATTTGAATTTTCAGTGTCCTAGAAGACAAAGAGTAAACAAAAGGGGTAGAAATTCTATTTAACAAAATAATAGCTAAAATATTCCCAAGTCTAGCAAGAAATTTAAAAATCAAAACACAGGAAGTTCAGAGATCCTCAAATAGATATGATTCAAAAAGGTGTCCTCTAAGGCATGTTATAGTTAAACTGTCAAAAGTGAAAAACAAAGAAAGAATTCTAAAAGTAGCAGGAGAAAAGTGTTTAGTCACTTACAAGGGAAGTTAGAAATCAGCAGATTTCTCAGCAGAACCTTTACAGGCCAGGAGAGAATGGGATGATAAATTCAAAGTGTTGAAAGGAAAAAACCCTGCTAGTCAAGAATACTATTCCCAACAAAGTTGTCCTTAATAAATAAAGAAAAAATAAATCTTTCCCAAATAAGTAAAAGCTAAGGGAATTCATCACCATTTGACCAGCCCTACAGGAAATGTTTAAGGGAACCCTAAATCTGGAAGTGAAAGGATAATATCTACAATGATAAAAACATATGAAAGTATAAAATCCACTGGTTGAACAAACACATAAATGAGGAAGAAAAAGGTATCAAATGTTGCCACTACAGAAAGCCACAAAACCATAATAATAAGCCATAACAGAAAAAAAAAGGAACCAAAGATATATAAAACAACCAGAAATCAATTAATAAATGATAGGAATAAGCCCAATAATAACCTTGAATGTAAATAAATTAAACTTTCCATTTAAAAGACATAGACTGCCTGAATGGATTAAAACAACAGGGCCCAACTATATGCTGCCTATAAGAAACTTATCTCACTTATAAAGACACATACAAACTGAAAGTAAAGGGATAGAAAAAGACATTCCATGTCAATGGAAATCAAAAGCAAGCAGGAATAGCTGTACTTATATCAAAATAGACTTTAAGCCAAAGATAGTAAAAAGAGACAAAGAGACAAAAAAAATGTCATTATGTAATGATAAAGGGATCAATTCAACAAGAGAAGATAACAATTTTAAACATATATGTGCCCAACATTGGAGCACCCAGATATATAAAGTATTATTAGATATAAAGGGAGAGATAGACCACAACACAATTAACAGTTGAGGACTTCAACACCCCACTCTCAGCATTAGACAGATCATCGAGACAGAAGATTAATAAAGAAACATTGTATTTAAACCAAATGTTAGACCCAATGGGACTAAAAAACTTTCATAGAACAGTTCACCCAAGAACTATAGAATATACCTTCTTCTCATCAGCACACAGAACATTCTCCAGGATAGACCATATATTAGTATACAAAGCAAATCAAACAAACTTAAAAGAAAATTGAAATAATATCTCAGACCACAATGAAATAAAACTAGAAATCAATAATAAGAGGAACTTTGGAAACTGTATAAATTAATTAAACAACATGCTTCTAAATTACCATTGGGCCAAAAAATAAATTAAGGAGGAAATAAAAAATTTTTGAAACAAGTCAAAATTCAAACACAGCATACTAAAACCTATGAGGATACATAAAAAACAGTGCTAGGAGGGAAGTTTATAGCAATAAATGCCTACATCAAAAAGTAGAAATATTTCAAATTAAAAATCTAATTATGTACTTTAAGAAACTAGAAAAGCTAGAAGAAACCAAATCAAAAATTAGTAGAAGGAAACAAATAATAAAGATCAGAGTAGGCTAAATTAAAGAGATTAAAAAAAATACAAAGAATCAATGAAACAAAAAGTTTGTTTTTTGAAAGATAAACAAAATCAACAAACCAATGGCTAGCTAACCAAGAAAAACACGGAGATGGCCAAGAGCTGGACTAATTAAGAAAAAAATGGAGAAGACCCAAATAAACAAAAAAAGAGACATTACAAGTGATACCACAGAAATACAGAAGATCATCAGAGACTATTATGAACAACTGTATATTAACAAACAAGAAAATCCCAGAGGAAATGGATAAATTCCTGGACACATACAACTTATGAAGATTGAATAAAGAAGAAATAAAAAATTTGAACAGACCACTAATAAGTAATATGATTGAATCAGTAATAAAAATGTCTCCCACCAAAAAGAGAAACACCAATTCTCCTCAAACTATTCCAAAAATTTGAAGAGGGGGGAATTATCTCTAACTCATTCTACAAGCCCAGCATTGTCCTGATAATGAAATCAGACAAGGACACATCAACAAAAGAAAACTAAAGAAAAACCAGTATCTTTGATGAACATAAATGCAAAAACTTCAATGATACGCTAGACAACTAAATCCAACATCACATCAAAAAGATAATATACAATAATAAAGTGGATTTATCCCAGGGATGCAAGTATAGCTCAACATGTGCAAATCAATAAACATGATACAGCACATTAACAAAATAAAGGACAAAAACCACATGATCATCTCAATAGATGGGAAAAAAGCATTTGATATAATTCAACATCTCTTCAAGATAAAAACTCCCAACAAATTAAGCACAGAAGGAACATACCTCAAAATAATAAAGGCCACATGTGACAAACACACAGCTAATATCATTGTGCATAGAGAAAGCTGAAAGCCTTTCCTCTAAGAACTGGAACAAGACAAGGATGCCCACTTTGGCCACTTCTATTCAACATAGTACTGAAAGTCATTGCCAAAGTAGTCAGGCAAGAAAAAGAAATAAAAGACATCCAAATTGGAAAGAAAGGAAGTTAAATTGCCCCTCTTTGCAAATGACGTGATCTTAAATCTAGAAAAAAACCTAAAGATGACACCAAAAAATTCTTAGAGCTGATAAATAAATTCAGTAAATCTGTAGGGTAAAAAAATCAATATACAAAAATCAGCACTGTTTCTATACACCAATAATGAACTAGCTGCGAAAGAAATCAAGACAGCAATTCCATTTATAATAGATATCAAAAAATAAAATAAAATACCAAGGAATAAACTTAACCAAGGAGGTGAAAGACCTCAATAATGAAAACTTCAAAAGACTGATGAAAGAAATTGAAGAGGACACAAACAAATGGAAAGACC
This sequence comes from Lepilemur ruficaudatus, assembly GCA_963574885.1. Classification (NCBI taxonomy): domain Eukaryota; kingdom Metazoa; phylum Chordata; class Mammalia; order Primates; family Lepilemuridae; genus Lepilemur; species Lepilemur ruficaudatus. The sequence continues at coordinate 10,486 of CAUYRT010052078.1, read as the reverse complement.
TCTCATACCCATGGTTTGGAAGAATTGACATAATTAAAATGACCATATTGCCCTAAGTAATCTACAGATTCAATGCAATCCCTACCAAAATACCAAAGTCATTTTTTTCACAGAAATAAAAAAAAGCCCTAAAATTTGTTTGGAACCACAAAAAAGTCCAAATAGCTAAAGCAATCCTGCATAAAAACAAACAAACAAAACAAAGCTGGAGGCATCACATTTCTTGACTTCAAAATATATTACAAGGCTATGGTAAACAAACAAAAAAAGCATGCTGTTGGTATAAAAATAGACATATAGATCAATGGAACAGAATAGAGAATCTACAAATAAGTCCACTTATTTACAGCCAACTGATTTTTGACCAAGGTGCCAAGAGAATATGCAGAAAAATGATACTGGACCCCTATCTCTCACCATATACAAAATCAACTTAAGATGGATTAAAGACTTAAATATATGACCCCAAACCATGAACTACTAGAAGAAAACATAGGGGAAACACTTTAGGGCACTGGTCTAGGCAAAAATTTCATGGCTAAGACTTCAAAAGCATAGGCAACAAAAACAAAAATAAACAAATGGATCTGTATTAAATTAAAAAACTTTTCCATAGCAAAGGAAATAATCAACAAAATGAGGAAATAACCTGTTGAATGGGAGAAAACACTTGCAAACTATCCATCTAAAAGGGACTAATATCCAGAATATGCAAAGAACTCAAAGAACTCAATACTAAAACAAAAACAGCTCATTAAAAAGTGGGCAAAGAACATGAATAGACATTTCTCAAAAGAAGACATAGAAATGGCCAACAGGTATATGAAAACATGCTCAATATCACTAATCATCAGGGAAATGCAAATCAAAACTACAATGAGATATCACCTCATTCCAGTTAGAATAGAAGACAAAAAATAACAAATGCTGGTGAGGATGCAGAGAAAAGGGAGCTCTTACACACTGTTTGTGGGAATGTCAATTAGTACAGCCACTATGTACAACAGTATGGACATTTCGCAGAAGTCTAAAAATAGAACTTCTATACAATCCAGCTCTTCCATTACCAGGTATTTATCCAAAGGAAAAGAAATCAGTATATCAGAAAGATACCCGCATTCCCATGGTTATTGCAGCATTATTAACAATAGCAAAGATATGGAATCAATCTAAATGTCCATCAGTGAAAGAATGGGGAAAATGTGGCATATATATACAATGGTATACTATTCAGCCATAAAAAAGAATGAAATCATGTTATTTGCAACAACATGGATGGAACTGGAGGTCATTATATTAAGTGAAATAAGCTAGGCACAGAAAGATAAACATCACATGTTTTCACTCATATGTGGGAGTTAAAAAAGTTGATTTTGTGGAGGTAAATAATAGAATAATAGATACCAGAGACTGGGAAGGGTGTGTGGTGGGGGGGGGCATAAAGAGTGGTTTGTTAATACGTAAAAACATACAGATAAACAGAGTAAGTTCTAATATTTGACAGCAGAACAGAGTGACTACAGTTAAGAACAACATATTGTATATTTCAGAATAGTTAGAAGATTTGAAATGTTCCCAACACATACAAATGACAAATACTCAAGGTGATGGATACGTTAAACACCCTTACTTGATCATTACACATTCTATGCATGCTACAAAAGATCACATGTATCCCATAATTATGTACAAATATTATGTATCAATTTAAAGAGAAGATAAATTTAAAAGAAGAATCTTACCTAACAATTCATTAATACCTCTAACCTCTAAGCTAGTGTCATCTTTGCAGCCCTGGAAGAGGCTTCGAAATGTCAGTCTTCCTATGTTCCTTTTTTTTTTTTTTTGAGACAGAGTCTCACTCTGTTGCCTGGGCTAGAGTGCCGTGGCATCAGCCTAGCTAACAGCAACCTCAAACTCCTAGACTCAAGCGATCCTACTGCCTCAGCCTCCTGAGTAGCTGGGACTACAGGCATACACCACCATGCCCGGCTAATATTTTCTATATATTTTTAGTTGGCCAATTAATTTCTTTCTATTTTTTAGTAGAGACGGGGTCTTGCTCTTGCTCAAGCTGGTTTCAAACTCCTGACCTTGAGCGATCCTTCCGCCCCAGCCTCCCAGAGTGCTAGGATTACAGGCGTGAGTCCCCGCGCCCGGCCTTCCTATGTTCCTTCTTCTCCCAGTCTCTGCAAGAGGAAAGGTGAATGAGATTCAGCTTCTCATGACATGAATTAAGCCACTCATCTGAGAAGGCAGAAGTTGTGACAGTCAATATAGGTTTAATTAACAATCCATTGCCCTATTATACCAATTAATTCCATGCAGGCCCATGGTGGAATCCATGCCCTGTGGGAAGTGCTCAGTAGGTGGTGCTTAAGATGATTTTTTCTCCTCATCATACTCCATTCCTGCCCTTCTGTGGTTGGCGCTTAACACTGCTGTCAAGTTTCTCTTTTTAAGTTTTTAGTTAAACAAAATCACCTCCTGCTACTGGGGACTTTCTAATTTATAACAGACTGGTTGATAAAAAGTTGATGTTGCGGTGAAAATGAATTTCTTTGGATTCCAACCCCTACATTTTATGGATCAGGAATCCTGAAGACTGGAAAACTTACAGCCTGCCCAAATTCACAAAAAGTTAGTGGAAGTTTGAATGAGAGACTAGGGCTCTTTGGATCTGCTGATAAATAACTAAAAAGACAAAGAGGGTATTTGGGACCAACATCCAGGAGCTGTGTGGTTTCTTTTTTATTAATAAGATTATCGTGTGCCAAAGCCTATCCTCTTATCTAATCTACCTGCCATTTGAAAATAAATCAGGTTATTATGATTTGGGAAAAATCATGAAAATCTCCCATTTTGCCAGGATCATGTTGCTTTTACACATAAATTATATAAGAAGTCTTTAAAAATTTGATGCCTGCAAGATTCTAGTCAACTTCATTTATTTATGGGGGCAGAGAATATAGAGGGAAATATCGACATTAAAAAATAATTCAGCTCTGTGGAAGACAAGGCAGCCTGTGTGCAGCAGTTTAACACGAGGATGGGCCAGCAGGGTTTGTGACCTCAGAGGGTCGCAGACTTTAAGCAGGACTCTGTCTAAGGCATAGGTTATAGCATCTTTCATCACGGTAAGCATGAGCTTCTGTATTGGAACCTCCCTGCCTACAATTTCTCCATCCTGTAGTGTGTGTGCACACATACTCATGGCCACTTTTACGAGTGAGGAAGTCCCTGGGGCTGACTCTCCTTGTTTCTCTGGCTGTTTTCTGCCAAATGGTGTTCCCAAGTCTGGCTGCCTGGCCACACAACCCGATCAGTTTATCTTCCTTTCCTTGACTATTGCAAGTAGAGACTCATGGGAGCCAATTATTACTGTTTCTTCCTCCCTGATAGAGCTGTTAGAACTATGAACTGTGGGTAGCCTCCACAGGATTCTTGGGGAATATTTGAACTCAAAGACTAGAATTCAGCTTCCTATCCTGGAATAAAGTAAAAGGACATTACCAGAAGAGAAAGGCTTGAACTGTCTATTAAAGTGTCAAAACCCCTAGTATCGGTGGCGTAAGACATTGCACTCAATATTTCTGCCCTAGTATTTTCCACCTTAACCAATCATTTACCTTACCCATTTATTCTAGGGCTAATACTTTCATATGTAGTTTGGTTGACTCAAACAAACAGAAAAAAAAAAAAAACCCAGAGACTAGGATGTCACATTCTGTATTTTTCCTTTTAATATCATATGAAAAAATGAACACACCAATAAATTGTAGCTTATTAGTTTCTGCATGAAATAACAGTTAGTGTTTGTCTAATTAAAATACCTATTGTAATCTCTAAAGCCCCCTTCTCTACTAAGGATGACTTGGAGTGAGCTTATTAACAGGGAATTAAGTCATGAGGCCACACTTGTTTTAAGACTTGGACTTACAGATGTGAGAAATTGACCATATTTAAGCACACATCATACTATTTTACATAGTACTTGGAGTATTGATTCACTGTTAATTTTAGTTACTTTTCCCTCAGTTCATGTTGGCTAACTGGTTATTTGACCTTTGTATAAGGGCCCAGAACTTGAATTAATTCTTCGGGGTTATAAGCGGGGATTTAATGATACCCAGTAAAACAATCACAAAATGTTCCAATCAAGTCTTCTTGAGGCTTTTGCTATTGATTTTGATGCTGTTTCAGTAAGAACGGCCCTGCCAGTTAGCCACCCAATTAAGCAAAATGACTTGCCTGATAAATTCAACTCTCTTAATGATGACCAGATGCCCACCAAGGCCACTGGGGATTTTATGAGTAATGATTATTAAAAACTGTTATTAACTACTTCACACTAGGATTTTCTGTTCCCTAAAACAACTAGGATTACATTTTAAAATAAAAGGAGCAAACAGGAAAGTGATTTTTAGAAAATATAGGCTTCCTGATGTAGGAGATAACCAGAAAGACAAAAACCTGGTGGGTTGTGATTGTTTGGTTGCAACACAAAGCAATATCTCAAACTGTTCATATTTGACCCTAGTCTCCATGCGATGAGGTATTATTTCGCAGTGTGAGGTGGTGTGGTGGCTCTTAAGAGAACTGTCACTTAATTGGTGCCTCTGTTTCCCAGTGGATACAATGGAGTCAGGATTCCTACATTGTATGTGGACATTTTGCTGAAGGAGAAACACTTGAATCCTGTAGCTCACTAAGATTTCATGGAAATAACGCAGGATTACAAAGAGATTTCTCAGTGTGTCATGGTTTTCTGAGGCCAGAGAGACTTATGTGATTAAACGGATAGTTTTGCATTTTACAATACTTAGCCTGACTGCCCTTCCAGACACCTGGTACAATCTGCCGAAAGAACTTAAAGAGTGGTATAAACACTGTTATCTTCAAATGTACTGGCCATGCACTTTTCATTTTTACTTGGGGTGGGCAAAGAGTGGGTAAAGAAAATTATGAATTAATGTGATGTGGTGACCTGCCATACCGTGAAAAGCTCTGTCTTCATAGGCTCACTAAGGGAGGGTGGACATCTGGTGTCCCCTGAGCAGATGATTCTCCTCTTCCTTTGGAGATTGTTCAGCAAGGCAGTGGTCTCCCACTTTCGTCCTCTCTCTCTCACTCTCTCTGAAACAGAGCCGGGCACCCCTATCCTGAAAGACTGTTTTCTTACTTTCTAAATTTCCAGATAGCTCCACTTCCCTAATAAGCTCTCATTAGGCCAGAGGAGAATAGGCAAATTATGCTGGGTTTCCTCACAAAAGCCATATTACCCTTGACCAGCCTAGATGGAGCAGGGTCCTCAGTAACCATGATCTGTAGAAGCACATGGACATTCTTGGTGCATCCCTTTCCCCAGTTCTGCGTGCTCATCTCCCCTCTTCTCCAGGCTTTGCCGCTAATGCCTGACACCTGTGACTTTCAGAGACGGGCACTGAAGGCAACCCCCATAGGCAGAGAGACCAAAGTGCCTGGGAATTTGTTGGCTCCCTCCCCCAGCAATGGCTGCATGGTGGTGGGGAGGGGGAGCTTCACTGGATCAGAAGATGGACAAATTCTGTGGTGTAATGTATGCTCCTGAGCTCCTGTGGGTTTCCTCTTGAAATCATATCTTCTCTTGGCTTCTTCCCATACCTCTCCTGCTTTCTGTGGTTTCTGGGAGCATCTTCGTAGTAAATGCCTTGCATGTCAATCCTTGCCTCAGTCTATTTCTGGGAGAATCTTACCAAGGGGACCACGGGAAGGGGAGTAGAGAAGGAGAGAGGAGAGGAGGGTGCTCTCTCTTTAATTCTGCTAAGTGAACGTGGCAGGGCAGGTGGTGATTGTCAAATCACAGAATTCTTGCTCTTATCAAATAAGAATATATTGACAGTGCATCTTTAAATAATTCTTTAAGCCTTTATTCATTATTTAGAGATTGAAGAGCTTCATGCTATAGATGATGAAATGCAGGAAAGACACACAGAGGGATTTCCCTAAGGACATAAAATCTCACGGTAAAGCCAAAACTAGAATAAAAGTCTCCTGACTTTTTTGGCCAGTGGTTTTCACCCAGCTTGGAGTCAGACAGAATGAAGTTTAAATCTCAACTCAGGTATTTATTAGTTTTGTGACCAGTGGTGCACTGATAAATGTTTAATGACTGGCTTTTGAGGGTAAGGAAGACACATAGATTTATAACGTTTGCCAATTCCAGTGGTGTAAATATTTCCATGGTGGCCAATTTCAAGCTACCAGTGTGATGTCACTGGATATAAAGTTGAGAGAGATGTGCACTATTGGCTCTTGCAGGCTAGTGTGAGTCAGCCAACACATCCTTGCCTATAACCTCTTTGTTTCTATGTCCTCATTTATTATGTTGATATGATCATACCTACTCAATAGTGTTTCATGAAGATCAATGTTATGATACATAATTGCCTAAAATGAGTTATTATTATCATCAATACTAAGAAAAGTTAAAAATAGAAAAGGGCATAAAATAAGAAATTTATAGTTTATTATCGATATTTGCATTTGTTAGGTTTTTTAATTTCAGCATATAATGGGGGTACAAATGTTTAGGTTACATGTATTACCTTTCCCTCCCTTTCCCCCCATAGTCAGAGCTTCAAGCGTGTCCATCCCCCAGATGGTGTGCATCGCACTCATTAGTATATATATACCCATCCCTTCCTCCCCCCTCCCATCTTCCCATCACCCAATAAATGTTATTCCTATATGTCCACTTAGGTGTTGCTCAGTTAATACCAATTTGCTGGTGAGTACATGTGGTGCTTATTTTTCCATTCTTGGGATACTTCACTTAGTAGAATGGGTTCCAGCTATATCCAGGAAAATACAAGAGGTGCTATATCACCATTGTTTCTTATAGCTGAATAGTACTCCATGGTATACATATACCACATTTCATTAATCCACTCATGTATTGATGGGCACTTGGGTTGTTTCCACAACTTTGCAATTGTGAATTGTGCTGCTATAAACATTCGAGTGAAGGTGTCTTTTTTATAGAGTTTCTTTTGTTCTTTTAGGTATAAATTTTAACTAATGCCAATGCTATTTGCTGAACTATTTGAGGGAATTTTTTTTGTAGGGGAGGGAAGGGAGATATAAATGATCATGTACAACAGCCACACCCTCCACTGTTTTCCACTCAGTCAGTTGAGATACTTGAGTATACTATCTAAACTGGCCATTTGTTTCAGGGGTCTCGTTTACCATAATTTCATGAATTTCTGGAATGCACAACTTAAGAATTGTCAATGCCACTTTGTAAGTTTTGCAATAACATAGACATACGAAGCTGTATTCTTGCTTCCGAGATCAAATAGTAGCAAATATCAGGTTGTCACTATTAATGGGATTTCCATTGGAACCAACTCAGTTTGTTTTATAGCAACTGAGAATAATTACCTCAAAATATTAATAATCTATGGGATCCTTTGTCATCACTGTCATGAGATGGAAGTACAGGAGGCATCAAACAAATGTAGGGCACTGTTGCAAAACTTGTTGTTGTGTTCATAGAAGCCAGTAGATGAACATCACAGCAGTGATTACAAAATTGTTAACATTCATAAAGTGCACTAACGTGTCCCTTGGAGATTTGTTTGTATTTTGTAAGCAAATTTTCCAAAGAATAGAATATGATGCTAGATCTTTAACAATTGGGCACACCAGAGAGGAATTCTATTCATCTTCTCTTCCTCAAGAGCTGGATCAGAGAAGCTGATCACTAGCTGTGTTTGCACAAATAGTACCACTTTCTCTAGTGCTGTGGAGTTGGGCTTTATTCATACCCTACGAACCTTCTTCTATCTTGACTTGCTGTGTATCGACTTTGGTTAGACTTTGCCCTCAATGTAGGAAGCAAAAAGAAGTGTGCCTAGCAGAGCTGAGAAGATGACTCAGAGCAAATGAGAGTGATGTTTATCCAAGAAGAGATCTTATTTGTCAAAATACGCACCAAAAGGAAGGAAGGTGCATCCAATTGCCTGAGTTGTGTTTGCTGGCATTTATTTTCAGATACAATATTTGTTTTATGACAACAATCCTGCTTGCAACAGGTTGTCTATACTTTGGACAGGATTTCAACATGAGTTGAAAGAAGAAAAGATATCCCAGGTAAAAAGAAGTAGAAAGGAGCTACGAGTTAATACGATGATTTGACAGGAGCCAATAGTGTTTCAGTGAAGTTTTGTAAGGTCAGCCTCATCCTTTGGGAAGAAAAATCTTGTAGAAATCCTACTTGGTAATAAAAATTGGTTCCTGGCGATGGGGGAAACTAACATTTTGATTAATCTCTTCGAAGTACTTCTCAAATGAAAATGGTTATTTTATGGACTTTTTCTAGGAATAGGAGGGAAGTATTATTACAAGAGGAAAAAAAGAATGAGTCAGGTACTTAAGTATGCCTTAGCCTGCATTTCCACCCAGTGGGTTACCTATACTTGCAGGGAGACAGCTGCTAGCAGTTTCCTTGGGGGTAAATGATAAGACAAAACAAAAACAAAAGCTTCCTCTGCTTGCTCTTTCTCTTATTCCCTGTCCCCTCCCTTTGGGAACTGAAATGCTCTCCCTCCACCTCCCACAGGGTGCAGTGGGGCATTGGAACCTCCTCCAGCATCCTTCAGTGAGCAGAGCAGCGGGCCTGGCTCAATGTCATGCCCCATCTCTCCCAGCCTCTTAGAGGCCTGGGGAGAAATGGCCCAGCTGGCAGGAGCACACGAACTGCTGTCTGCCTCTCAGCGGCAAGTCTCCTCACAAATTGGCCAGAGGCTGCCATCTGAACAGAGAGGGAGTAGGGCCAACAATTCCGTTCAGATCTGACTCTTCCCTGCCCCAGCAAGGTCAAGAAAGCAAGAAGCATTTTTCCTTTAGTAGCTCTAATTTTTACTGGAGGCGTGTGTTTTGGATTTGCAGGTCAACAAACTCCGAGTTGAACTCTGCAATCTACTATATGCACTTTTTCATCATGTAGCCCACGTGCATTGAGCAATGGGCACCCCTAGGCGCGGTGTTAGGTGTGGGGGGTATAAGATGCAGAAAATCTGGCCTTGACCCTCAAGGGGATCACAGACGTCAGTGGAAGAGAAGTCTTTTGCAGTTGGCTGGGAAACATGAGTGTATAAAAAGAGTGTGGGAGGGCATTTAGGAGAGCCTCTGAATAGTATCATGAAGGGCAACGAGGCGTTAACCTGGCCATGCGTGTGGGGAACGCCCCTGCAGGGAAAACTCCCTTTTGTACCCAGCTTTCTCTGGCTGCCAGGACTGACTCTTATACACAGTCAGTATTCAGACACCTGCATTCAGCAAAAAGAATGCGCATCACATGGCTCAGTCCACTGCTCAGCAATGTCACCATGACTCTCTCCATACCTGTCTGCTTCTCTGGCCAGCAATTTGCTCTATTCTTCTTGGTGTTTCTGTCATACTCAGGCAGTGCATCTCCATGTGAGAACCCCAAGAATCTCTAGCCTACACTAACATCCTCCAGCTGGCAACCTCAGCAATACAAGAACCAGTTTCCCAAAGTCCCAGCAAAAATCCCAAACTCTGATTAGACCCAAGGACATATCCTCATTCCTGAAACAGCCCTGGTGGAAAGGGAATATGCCCATTGATCAGATCTGGGTCAGTCTCACCTCAATACAGACACTGAGATGGTTCCCTGTTGCTGTTAGCAAAATTAAGAGAAATAGATGTGGACAGGCAAAAATCAAAACTGTCCATTATTTGTATTATGTGCTGGCTTCTATTTCTCTATCCATTAGACTAGGTAAATGCTCTTCAGGGGAGTCTAGACAAGGCGCAGAGAGTAGGGGCTGGAAAGAGGATGGACAAAAAGGAAAGAAGGGAATAATCATATTGATAATGCATAATGACGATAGCAGGCAACATTACTTTTGAAAAAGTAATTCAGCAGGCGTCTGTTTAGTACTCTGTAACATTTGAGATGTCTCTGACTTGTTCAAAACTTTCTTTTTCATTGGACTCACGAGTTCACTTATTTATTTGGAGCACCCAATATATGCTGGGCACCGTTCTAGATGCTGTGGAGGAGGCCAACTCCATGGTTCTGTGGAGTTTACGTTCTAACAGGGAGACAGATATACTATAGATATAGGTAGACGTGTAAGGTAAGCATATATGGCACTTGATGTGGGAGGAGGGAAAAGGAAGACAAACCAAATAGAGGAGCCAGCCTTGACCTTAGGGAATTCATCCTTTTAGGGAGAAACTACACATACATAGTGAAACAGCTGGAGACAAAAGCCCAATACAACATAAAATTATAATGTATGAAGGCACACTAGATATGATACACACAGAGTGTAGTGGACACCGGGTCATCTCTCAGCCATGTTTAAACAAAGCAGTTCTCGGAACACCTGTTCTCACACGGATTGTTTCTTGTTGATCGGCCTCAAGACACCTTGTGTCTTGCAAACAAGCCAAGGTGCCTTGACCCGCA
>CAUYRT010052077.1:0-36377 GCA_963574885.1 Lepilemur ruficaudatus | reverse complement strand
TGAATAATGGGCTTAAGCTTAATCCAGGATAATATAAGCGGTGTTAACTCACTGTCATTTCTTAAAATGAGAGATTTTAATTAAAAGTGAGTTTTTAAAAATGTTATGTCAGACATAACATTAAAGAAATTAGGGAAAATGAATTGCACTAAATGGAAAATGAAAGTCTTTCTTTCAGGTAAAATGGTGAGAAATAAAGCCTGCCCTTCTGATTCCTGCATATAATATGTATAAATCAGTTCTGGGGGAAAGAGGCCATATGATGAGTTGGGCTTTATAGAACTGAAGAAACACAAAGACTTGAATTACACTTTCGATAAAAGAGGGTGGCATGAATTATTCTTTCTGTACTGCTTTTTCAGAGTTGTGAGTGAGGCCAGCAGGAATAATAGAGTCCTTTGATTTATGTCCAAAGAGGGAACAGTTTATTCTGTCCAGAGAAGACACAGTGGCTCCACTGCTATGGACTGAATATTGTGTTGAAACCTAATCCTCAACGTGATGACATTTAGAGGTGGGTTCAACCATTCACATATAAAACATTATACTCACATTTTTGCTCATATATGCCCAGATAATATGATTCCAACATAAGTATAGTGCTGATTTCTGGTGAGATGTATGTTTTATTTTTCCATTTTCATCTACCTGGAGTTCTTTTTATCCTGAAGCTAAATCTGACCTGTCCAGGAAAAATGTCAATTTTTCTTGTCTAGTATTTGATGACTGTAGTATTTTTTATAAGTTAATTGTGAGAAAGGACTTTAAAAATTTGGTGAAGCTACCTTGAATTTTGTAGATGAAAATTAAAGGAGCAGAGATGATGAGTGTACTGCTGAAGGTCATACAATCAGAAGCAGACCTGGAATTAGAACTCATGGCTAATAATTTCAATTTAAGGGCTCTTTTACTTTGTGTGGAACTTATACTACTAGAAATTCCAATTTGAAACATCTTCATAGTGGTAAAAATAAGATATGTATGACAGATAAATTACTGAGGGAATAAAAATCTTTGGAAAAGTGTTCAGAATAGTTTCTGCCCATTCCACAAATAAAGAAATATTCCAAATGATGCATTTTCTTACTGTGCCTGATCGTATAGAATGTCCTTCTTCTTGTCTTTTAGTAATTTATTCTCCTTCCTATTTGAGAATTAACTCATATGTTACTTCCTCTATGAAGAATTTCCATATTCATGGTAATTAATGAGTTATAATTGATAATATATTTTTCTCATTTTAGTTTTGAAGTAACATCTGATATATCTGTTCTCCTTTATTGTAATTATCAGACTGACCTTTGAGCTTTCTGACTGAAGCTAACAGAATTGACTTAATAGCTACAAATGCCTTGTATCTTTTTTATGGCCTTTTAGCAAATTGTATGCCAGAGTTGTCAATTATTAATATTTCTCCTTTCAATTGACTATCCACAAAAAGCCAAAAGCTTCTTGAAGTCCTCAATTTAAACTATTAACATATTGCTTAGATAGTAAATTTAGCAATTTCACAAACATTATGACCAGCTAAACTTCATTCAGAGGCTGAAAAAAAATTCAATATTTGCCATCTATGATCTATTAGTATAAGCACCTTAAAAGATGAAAATTTATATTTGAAATTGAGCCCTTTCAACTGAAATATTATTTTATAAGTGTTACCAAAAGCTTGGTACTTATCCTAAGTCTGCAATAGAAGAATGAGGACATGTGGTTTGAGGAGAAGGAAAGAGAAATTTATTACTTTGCTGGCAAAAGAGGAAAATGGCAGACTATCATCTTAAAATCCAAATTCCCCTCAATGAGCAGAAATACAGAGCTTTTAAAGGGAGGGTTCTCAGCTTCAGGCAACTGCTATTCAGCTACAGCTGTTGGTTGCTTCAGGCAATTGCTGTTCAACTACAGTTGATGATCCTGATTGTCCCATCTTCATTCCATCTCCTCTGAAGACAATTCCTTACCCTCCACCCGGGACCTCTCTCTGCCAGGTCAGGGCTGAGACATTCTATAGCACATAGATCAAGACATTCCTCTGCCCCTCCCCAACACTGGCCTGAGGCAGGCATGCAGGTTTTAGGCCATTCCCTCTGTTACATATTCCCTATTGTCAGCATTTCCCTTCCGTATCTATGGAAGGAGAGGTGACTACAGGCCATTACCTCTATTACACAGGCAGAGGAGGTTCTTTGAATAAGTTGAGGCTACATCAAATAAAATAGCTGAACATTTCTAAACATTGTGAACACTTGAAGTTTCTGATTTCACTTTTAAATTTGGAACTGAATAGACATTTTTGCAGTGTTATTTCAGGAAAAAAAATTTCTTTCTATTTTTAAAAGAAGAATTAGGATCTTAAAAAATTAATGAAAGAGAAATCTGAATGAGCCAAAGGGGATAGTCAGTATGATTAGGGCGTAGGATTTACTTAAGAGCTTTCTAACAGCCAGGAAAAAAATGGAAACACAATACATTGCTTTTTCTTTTTTTTTTAAGAGAAGGGGGAATCATAATAGTTCCCTAGGAGAATACAATATTTACCATTGAGTTATTTCTCAAAATGGGATTTGTATTAAAATGTAATATAATATCATTTACTCCTTCTTTGCAAGCATAATTAAAAAATGCTAATGAGCTTAAAATTATGAGTTACAGATTAAGGACTTGAAATAAGATATTAAATAATTTCATCAAAAATTAACTGTGGTTTTCTCAGAAGATTGGAGCTATGGAAGATTTTATTCTATATAATAAATTAAAATTAGAAAAATAATTGCATTTTAAAATACAATAGTAGCTAAGTTTATAGTGTTTATGTTAAAGTACATTCATAGGAGAAAGTTTGCTATTTTTAGTCTTAAACACACTTTCTTGACTTAAATAATTACTGAGTCTCATTCTTACTTGCAATTAAATATATATAATGAAAAACTTAGAATTAAAGTGAATCGTTCCTCTATGTGTCTGTAATTAGAAATGCAGATAATTATAGAAGACTCATTTTAAAGTAACTTATTTTAATGGTCTTTACTCACTGTTGGCCTGATCCACCTGGGGAAAGGAAAGTAGCTTCAATAATAAAATACAAACTCTTGAGCCTAGTATTCAAATTGATCCATTAGTAATTAAATATTTTTTATTCATTTATTCATTCAACATAGATTTATTAAATATGATTATCTGCTAGGCACTCCCTTTGTTGCCAGGTTTAAAAAACAATTATAACTCACAGATCCTATGCTTGAGTTGCTCACAGTTTAGTGAAAAATACCCACCCACTCATGAATTAAAAGGATCTTTTGGTGTAGAAAGTGCAATCAGAGCCTGCAATGGAGAGCAGAGGCTCATTCTACTCCCAGCTCCCCTTTCCTTGCTCATTTTCCTGGACTTCTCCTCCATATGTATAAGAGCACGCTCTGATGTTAGGCATTTCCCAAATAAATCAATACTTTTGTTTTAATTTTTTACTTATTCTTAGTTGACACATAATAACTGTATAAACATTAATTGTTGTTGACCCAAATAAGTGACTGAAGCAAAAATCTTAGAGATTTATTAAGCCAGATTGAGGATGCATCTGGGAAAAACATGAACCACAGGCAGACCTGTGGTTATTTTCCAAAGGGGAATCTGGAGGCTTCAGCATTTAAAGCCATACAGAGAGAAAGGAAGAAGGGGGTGGTGGTGGTAAGACAAAATGGTTACATTCTTGTGAAACCCAGTAAATACACATTTTACTTAGAATAAGGGGAATGTTAGAAGATAAAAATGAAGTGAAGGAAGCATCAATTTTGTAGATGTCTCTGGGTAGATAGAAGAAGAAGCTGATTCTCCTTTCCACTTCTGTTATCCGTAAAGATAAACTTGTAATTCATTCATTATGAGTGTATTAATAGGATCAAACAGAATTTAGTTTCAGGTGCCAGACATAGTTACAATTTGCACGTGCTTGTTTATGGGAGGTCAACAAGGAAGTCCCTTAATGAATGATCTATGGGAACCAGTTCTTCACAGGTGCCTAAGGCCTTTACCTTTTCTTTTGCATAAGGAGTTGGAGGGGTGGCCCTGAGATTTTGATTTTCTTTTTACAATGGACACAGTGTGATGTTTTGATATATGTATACAATGTGTCATAATCAAATTAGGGTAATTAGCAGCAACTGGATGAGACTGGAGGATATTGTGTTAAATGAAATAAACCAGGCACAGGAAGACAAATACCACATGATCTTAGTATATGTGAAATCTAAAAAAAGTGGATCTCGTAGTAGAGAATATAAGAGTGGATACTAGGGGCTAGGAAGAATAGGGGGGATGGAGAGATAAGGAGAGGTTTGTCAATGGGTACAAAGTCCAAAGTAGGAGGAAGAAGTTCTAGTGTTTCATTGCACAGTAGGGTGACTAGAGGTAACAACAATATATTGTATATTGCAAACTAGCTAGAAGAAAGGATTTGGAATGTTCTTACTGCAAAGAAATGATAAATGTCTCAGATGATGAAAATCAGTGCTTTTGTTCCTCCTCTTCCTTCTAACTGGAATGCCCTTTTACTCTTTCCTGTCAAAATCCTTACTATTTTTCATTTGTTTAATTCCAATCCCATGAAAACTTCTGTAGGCATTTTTTCCATCAAACTAGCAGTCTCCCACCTTTCTACTTACAAATAACATCTTCTCCTAAGTTACCATTTGGGGCTCTTATCACTTTATACTGTATATTTGAATTTTATGCATATATCTTCCTTACTACATGGCAAATATCTTACAGAAGAAATCATGTTTTAAATCTCTTTAAATTGAGCACCATGCTTGGTAAATAGTAGGAGCTTAATAAATGCATAAGGCATAAGAAAATCTGGGAAGCTAAGATATTTATAATTTGATGAATTTTTTCCCTAATATTATTAAGTATGTTGTGACATGAGAGAGTGGTAAACCTAAGAGATAAAAGATGAAGCGATGAACTAAACTAGTATGAATTCTCCAACCTAAACTTTCTATAAGAACTTAAGAGACTTTTTATACATGATTAGAGTGTGCTGAAAATAACCAATGCTATTTAAGCAGAATCTAGAAGTCAAGCACTTACTTTCTTCTAAGGAAAGCTTTCCTGTGTTAGGTTACTAATAGAAATAATAAATTGTATATGGAGTTATTAAGATGGAGCAAAATATGATGTCAAAGATATCCAGATATTTTTGGCAATTGAACATCTGTACAAATCTCTCCTCACCTGGGACTCTACTAATTTATTGGCCTCTACACAGATGGTTTTTGAAAAGCAAAGAACATTAATTAATAGTGAAATAACAGACCTTTAATGCTACAGGAAATTTTTTGGCATAACTGCAGGTTGCTGTCAGAAAAATATGAAAAACTATCTTCAGTAATTGAAATTGCATTCATTAAATTTGGTGATCTTGATATGCATACTTATTAAGACATAAATTAAGATTGCAGCAAATTTAATTATAATATTTTGGAGAAACATTCTACATTTGTATATCTTTTCTGTTATCAGGTTTTTAATCTCCAATATTTGAGATATTTTTGTTTGTTTTCTCTCTTTGAAATATAGTAAAAATGAGAAGTTCTAGATATTTTAATACCTTTTACTAGAAATCTAAGACATGAATTGTAAATATGTTAGTCCTATTAATCCTTACAATAATTCAAGTGGTATATATCGTTTTATCCATTTTTTTTATTGGGGCTCTGAGATTCATTGATTAAAGGAATTTATCTACCCAGCAAGCCACATATTTGGGATTCACATCTGGTTCTTCACACCCCAAGCATAATACTGCTTTTGCTATAGCAGAGCTTTCACTTTCTGTATGGCATATGTTTAGCATGGTATATATGTGTTTGTAATCTACCTATCTACCTATATGTCCATCTATCTTTATTTCTAACATTATTACTATTGTATAGCTATCTCAAATTTATCTATCTATATGTCTATCCATTATCTATTATCTATTGTCTAGCAATCATTCATATAGTCATATCACCATTATCTAGACAATACTGAGTGTAAATATTGTTCTTTTCTTTTGAAGAAAAAGTTCCTTTTGTAGATTACTTTCAGATCTAAGGCAGTGTACATCTTATTATTGAGTTGGAACCCAATGTGATGACCACCTAACATTGCTCGTATGATTTCAAAGCATAGACTCACAGCAGACCTTTGCTATTAGATGAAAAGTTTATGTGTATTAAAAATAAAAGTACCATTGACTAACTATTTAATGAGCTGGGTTTTTAAAGTCTGTTTTTAATTTTAATTTGACCCCTTCATTCTGTTTTTATTCGTTTCTCTCTCTCTCTCTCCCCACCTCTTTCTCTCTCTCATAATGAAATCCATTGGTTCATATTCTCTATGATTTTGACTTAGGTATTTTCAAATCATCTACTACTTTAAAAAAGCAATAACTAGATTATTACTATTGAAATTACTGGCTGGACACTTTTCTATATTTCTTCTTTACCGTGAACCTTTCAGAGGATAAAGTACAGGAATAAAGACAGTAGAAATTTGAAATTGCAAAGTAAATGGCAGTAAAAAGTATTATTATTATAATATTAACTTATTGTCAATTAGCTACCTTTCTACGCATTTTTCAATTTTCTTGTCCCTCTAGGGAATTATTGGTGCCTATGTATTGATTTTCCTATAAACAAAATTTTTGCTAGGCTCCTTTAAAGACCATGAGCTTGATTATATCATTCTTGTATTCACTTCTGATATTTTAAAAGATTTAAAGAAAAATCTATAATTTTTTAAAATTTTACATTCTTATAGCATTACTCAGAAAATTATTGGAAGAATAAATAAAGTTTTAGTGAGTTTTACTAACCAAAAAAAGAAAAAAATATCCTTATGCTCCATATAAACTGAAAATATTTTAAAAGTAAAGTAACCACAAAATTTGGCTCATATTTACATGATTAAATTAATTCCTTGACAATTATTTGATATGGAATGAAAGGCTATGTGTTTGTATACATCCCTTTGGAGATAATGTGGGTTTCTATTTCCAGTGAAAAATCATTCTCACAGTCAATTTCTTTCATTACCTGGGAATGCATCCTATATGCATTTTTGCTTGACATAAAGGACTTGATATTATGGAAATGTTATTTTTGCATAAAGATAAGTTGAATTTTTAATGTTAATGCCATATCCCCTAATATTTGTGAACACAAAATTTGTTCATGCTCTTTTGCAGTTTTATGATAATTTTTTAATATTTAATATTGTATAACCATTGAAGTAATTGAAGTAATGTTTTAAATGTTAGCAAAAAAAGATAATAAAACATATATAATTGTGTTTTGGAAAACACTGACTTTCTTTTTTTTTTTTGAGACAGAGTCTCACTCTGTTGCCTGGGCTAGAGTGCCATGGCATCAGCCTAGCTCACAGCAACCTCAAACTCCTGGGCTCAAGTGATCCTCATGCCTCAGCCTCCTGAGTAGCTGGGACCACAGGCATGCACCACCATTCCTGGCTAATTTTTTCTATACATGTTTTTAGTTGTCCAATTAATTTCTTTCTATTTTTAGTGGAGACGGGGGTCTCGCTCTTGCTCAGACTGGTTTTGAACTCCTGACCTTGAGCGATCCGCCCGCCTTGGCCTCCCAGAGTGCTAGGATTACAGGCGTGAGCCACCGCGCCTGGCCTAACATTGGCTTTCTTAAACAGAAAATAACAATGAAAATAAAGTCTTTAAAAGTTAATGGATCCAAATAACATAATGTACGTACAACCAAGGCATAACTTAGCCCCCGCCCCCAACATTTTTTGCATGAGTTAGATTTATAACTAACTTCTAAATAATAGAGTTATGGTGTGTATGATAAATAAGGAAAAATATGATCTTTATAGTGGAGAAACCTGGCAAACGCTCTTTGATCAAATGATTGTGGTTAACGTCACCAGTAGTATCATGTGAAAATCATGTAACCTCTGACAAGAAGTTATAAGAAGGGAACTTAACTTCTGGTATTTTCTCCAAAAACTCATAACATTAGCCTAATCATAAAATTCTAATTATTTAAAAGGCATTTTGCAAAATTCTTGACTAGTCTTTTTCAAAACTGTCAAGCTCACAAAAACAAGGAAGGACTAGAAAACTGTCACAGATTAAAGAAGACATGATGACTAAATGCACAGTGGTATCCTAGATTGAATCTTGGTACAGAAAACGGCTATTAACAACAACAACAACAACAACAAAAAACAAAATTAGAGAAATCCAAATAAAGTTTGCTGTTTACTTTATAAAAATGCACGAATGTTGGTTTCTTAGTATTAACACATGTATCACGTTACTGTTAAGTATTAACAATAGCAGGAACTGAAACAGTGAGGGATCTATGTCAACTACCTGTACTATCTTTACAACTTTTCTGTAATTCTAAAAATATTCCAAAAAAAATTTTTTACATGTTTTAAAAATTGGAAAAAAAAAAGTCAATGAAGTAGACTTGATGGCTATCATGAAACTCCTTAAATATGAAAGTGTTTTATTAATTTTAAGAAATATTTTGGATGTAGGTTATAGTATCTTTTATTTCAAGTCAGAAAGCTATGAATTTCTACTGGCTGAATATATCACGTTAAATATGCGTTGATTAAGATCTCAACAAATCTAAGTTTCAACGCTAAGCCTAGTTGTGGATTTAAACTCAGTCCTTATTCAGCTTATAGAATGGTTATTTTCTAGATATGTTTTATTTCTGCATTAAAAAGAACTTTAAAGATCATCTAGCCCAATTATCTATTCACTGTTTACTTTTCCCCATGTCCATTTCTTCAAAGTGGCTTCCCAATTTACTCAATTCTTGACAGAGATGAAGTTTCCATTCACACAATATAGCACAGTGACTTATTTGATAACTGTAATTTTAAGACCACCCTTTATATTGAACACAAAGTCAATTTTCCTATAGTTCCCACAGCTGGTCTGGTTCTGCCCTCCGGTTCTATACAAAACAAGTCTCATTTCTCCCCCACTGAGCATGTTTTCCAGCTTTTGAAGACAAGAAATTATTTCCCCTCAAAAGTCTTTTCTGCAAACAGAATGTATAGGATGATCATTAAGGATATTTCTAACTTAAAAAGTCCACAAAGGTCATTGATCACCCTTTTCTGTAAAAAAAGGTAAACATTAAAAAAGTACATTTTTTATTTCTCAACTAAACGCAAAAATAATTTCTAGCTTAAAGAGGAGAATGAAATTCTAAGCAGGATAGACATATTCACTTTTTCCCCTTTGCCACTTTTTGCATCATTCCCACTTTTTGCATTATTTATAAGCAAATTCAACATATATAGAGGACAATAAATGGCATGGTGATGGAAATGTGTCTTATCAAAGAACACTGGAAGAGAATTATAACATTATTTGAAAAATTGCATTATATAGGAGACAGAATTTTTTTTTTACCATGACAGTAAAGGGTAGAACTAGACTCAATGAGGTAAAGACGACAAGGATATATATTTCATCTGCTAAGTCTAACTGACATCTCCAGCTCATTCTATCAAAATATAAGCCTTGATTCCCTCTCCAATCTAATCTATCCGTCCCAAGTCATCTCAGTCTTAGTAAATGGCATGGGGCTCTTTCATCAAACCAAATCCTAAAATTACTTCTTGATTGCTTTACTTCCTTCCCTCTCCAATACCTAATCCACAGGGAAGTCCTTCAGAGTTAACCTACAAGTATATCTTGATATTCTCCACTTTTTTCCATCTCTACTGATATGCTCCTAGTTCAAGCCACCACCATTTCTCACTAGGTCTCACTGGTATCCTGGCTTTCATTATGGCTCTTTTACAACAGAAAGTCTTAAAAATGCAATACTACTTATGACAACAAAAGTATAAATTTTTGGCTGGTCATGATGTCTCATGTCTACAATTTCAGTGCTTTGGGAGTCAAACATGAGAGGATGGCTTGAGGCCAGGAGTTTGAGACCAGCCTGGGCAACAAGCAAGACCCTGTCTCTACAATAAACAAAACAATTAGCTGAGCATGGTAGGACACAGCCGTAGTCTCAGCTACTTCAGAAGCTGAGGTAGGAGGATTGCATGAGCCCACGAGTTTGAGACTGCAGTGAGCTATGATCAGGCCATTGCACTCCAGCCTGAGTGACAAAGCTTACAACCCTGTCTCTAAAAAAAAAAAAAAAAAAAGTATGAAATTTTAGTTGAATCTATAAGGTCAAGTATGTTTGTGTTTCCTGTTTGTATCTCCAGTGTTTTGTGGGGTTTTTTTGAGTTTTTTTTATTTATAAGTATAATTTACACTGCAAGCCATTTCTCCATTTTAAGTGAGCAATTAAATGATTTTTAGTAAATTTACCAAGTTGTACAGCTATTCACATAAATCAGTTTTAGAAGATTTCCTTCCCCCTATTAAGTCCCCTAATTCCCATCCCCAACTACATTTCAAGCATACCCCTCCCCATCACAATGAAATTCAGCTGTTCTTAAGCAACAGGTAAGTGAGAATAGAAAATGTTGGATTGCGTGTAGACAAATAAATAAGCTCAGAAAGAATACATAACTTGCCCATGTTCGTGTATCTAGTCCCACAATTTGAATCAACACCAAATCCTTATGAAGGGATATTTTAATATCATGGTCTTTTCCTAATAAGTTTTATTGCCTTCCACTAAACAAATGCATCTTACTTTTTGCCAAGAATTTTCTAACATTGGATGAGAAACTAAATCATATTTACAATAACACCCACTTACTAAGATAACAAAGATAACCTGTCAGGAATGTTGGTACCCGAAGTTCCCTTCTAAATATAAATTTTCTGATTCTATGATCTAATCCCTGATCTTTATTATATATTTTAACCTATATTTTTGAGGCTCAATCCCTTTAATTTTTAATAATCCACATATCTTCTTTAACCTTAAATAAGAATAAATAAGATTTAGTTTAGTACTGAATAATCCAAATTATTTTCACTGTTGGGTTGTTTAATTGTTAAAAAATCATCCTTCCAGTTTCAAGCAGTTGGCCTTAGCTTTGGAACATGTGTAAATTAGCAAACCTGGCAGAGAAAAGGCAGACATTTTTCCAAGGATCAGCCAGAAAATGTGTGATTTTTTTTTTTCCTGCAGACTGTTGCTTACCAATTGCAAGGGTGAATCCTAAGAGATTCAGAAGTTCAATCTGAATAAACAAACAAAAGTTTGGACACTTACCAAAACGCTGGCAATAGTAGGCCAGAAATGGACTCTATTTTCTAGTGAGGTTTCCAGTATTTCCTGTTTCCAGTAGAACTGGACTATCCTGGGAAGAGTCTACAAATGACTGGAACCAGCTGGACATAACTGGAGAACACTCAAAGAATGAAGAAAAAAAAAAAACACAATAGAAAAGATAACGTGTGCTGCTTCAAGTGACAAGAGAGATGAAGATAATTAAAATGTGGTGCTGAAAAGAAGTTGGCTGTGACTTCTTTTGTTTTCCTAGAAAAAAAATTCAGAAGGGTTTTATCCTTTCTGCTTTCGATCTCTTTTCTGCCCCCAGAAAAGAGATTTACAAGGTGGACCCCATGCCATCTACAGCATGGACTGCAAACAAACCTATGCAATGGCTGGGTGCCATGGGGTGCTATTTATCTATCTTAGCCATTACTAAATTACTGTGTGTCCACAAGTTGGAAGAGGTTACAATGCAATCTCTAATAAGTAACAGTTTGGTTATGAGTCATCCTTCCCTGAGCCAAATAGGACTATCCTCACTCATTCCAAAGAAGTGGGCAATAAATCTATTTAGAGAAAGGGATTCTGAAGAGCCACTGAAGAGCAAGATTAACCCTCAGTGGGAAATGTGATTGATTAAAGCAAAAAGCACAACACCCCTTCCAACCTCCTTGGGCACCTGCCTTTATAGCAGAGGATCAGAAAACAGAATGTTGATGCTGTTTATAGCAGCACAATTCACAATGGCAAAGACGTGGAAACAACCAAGTGCCCATCAATACATGAGTGGATTAATAAAATGTGGTATATGTATACCATGGAGTTCTACTCAGCTACAAAAAAACAGTGGTGATTTAGCACCTCTTGTAGTATCCTGGATAGAGCTGGAGCCCATTCTATTAAGTGAAGTATCACAAGAATGGAAAAATAAGCACTACCTGTACTCACCATCAAATCGGTATTAACTGATCAACACTTAAGTGCACATATAGTAGTAACATTTATTGGGTGTTGAGCAGGTGGGAAGGGGGAGAGGGGTAGGTGTGGTGCACACTGTCTAAGGGATGGACACACTTGAAGCTCTGACTGGGGTGGGGCAAAGGCAATATATATAACTGAAACATTTGTATTCCCATAACATTCTGAAATAAAAAAATATATATATAAAAAAATTTTTTTTAAAAAAAGAAAGCAAAATGGTATCTCCCAGGCTCCCTTGCAGTTGAGTTCTGGATATGATTTGCAGTCCACTAATTGGAATCGCTGGTGCAAGATTTGAGGTGGCTAGTGAGATGAACACCACACTTCTGCTTCTGTTGTCTCTGGAGGTGAACACCACCATGGCAGAATCAGCATAGTCCCAGAACCTAGTCACTAGTCATCTATTTTGCAAGTATGGGTTGTAGCAGGCATGACAAAATTCTGGAGCTGGCAAAGTAGCAGGGGCTTCCTGATCGTGGAGTATCCCTGCTCATATTGGTATCCTAGCTGTACTGCCGCCCTGACTGTGGCTTGGTTGGGGATATTTCTAGAACCTGTAGTTATAGCAGGACCTCCAAATCTGGTGAGCAACTCCATGGTTATGGCAGCTTCAGTAGGTACCTCAGTATCCCCGTTTCATAGTATGGCTTAGAGAGTCAGTCCTATAAACTCAACCTTCCTGATAATTTGGTCAGTCACCGAATACCACTTATCAAATCCTTTTCTGCTGTAAACTGACTGGGATGTGTTCTGCTTTCTACAGCCAAACCCTGATCAATGGCACCTTTCCCTTACATTTACGGAAATCCCAACTTTTTCCCAGTTTTTGCACATGAACCTGGGATAGACTCAATAAGGAATGAGGGTAGAGTAAGAAACAGAAGAGGTGTTTCCAGGAACCGATTGAATTGGGAGAAGCTTTTACCCAGGAGGCCATTTCTGAGCTGATGAGTTGTGAAGGAGAGAGAAAGTCAGAAGCCAGGAAACGGAGCCAAGCTCAGAGCAGAGAAGAAATTAAATCATACGGTAAACGGAAGAGGCTTAGATGAAGGCAGAGACTAAGGATGAGTTGAAAGGTCCATAGTAAAGAAAACTGAGAACGTGAAGTAAGAAGAAATTCAGCCCTGGGCAACCCCAAGTTCTCCAAGTTGCTGAGGTCCACTGGTCCTTAAGAATTAGGTAAAAATTGGCTAAATACTTATCCTACATGCCCTAGTAAATCCAGCATTCGTCCCAACACACCAAAGTGCCGTGGAAAGGAGAAGTGACTCGTGTTTTCTCTTGGGGCCCTGCTTCCACTGTGTTCTCCATCTCGGCTTCACACTCCACCCGCAGAAGAGCTGTGCTAGTCCCCAGGCTGCTGCCCTCAGGACACTACTTCAAACCCTTTACTTCCCAAAGTGCCAACAGTTCTAGACAGTGCATAGCAGACTTCACACAAAGATTGGGAAACACAGTGGATATTATGTCACAGCTTATTATAGAAAACCACAGCATAGAATGTGAGCTTCTTTCTTAAAAGTTCTTTGGCCAATGTGGCCCTCAAAGAACTCTCTTTGGTTCTTTCTCCCACTTGGGCTCCTGCCTCATCCTGCCACAAGTCAAGCGCCTCCTCTGCCTGCCGGCCCCCAGCTAACATCAGCAAATCGTTGAGCCATTTCATGTTTGCCTTTCCGTCATCCTGTGCGGCCTGCCCAGATAGCTTGTTCTCCAGGCAAAATGGCCCAACAAGACAGTTTGTCCCCTAAGACGTGCTCTGGTAGGGGGTGGGTTTGAAGACACGTAGAAAGGGTTTCCATGGAGCAAAGTCCCGGAGGAGGGATGAGGGCTGGCATCCAGAGCTCAGGTGGAAGGGGTGACTTTCTTTGAACCCTGTCACTGAGGTAGGTGGGAATCGCAGGTAGGCAATAGAAGAAGGGGCTGAGGAAGGAAGACTGTCCCTGCTCTCTTCCTGCAAGGCTGGGAATCAGGCAGGTCCCTTTTCCTCCCGAATCAGCCGTGGTGCCTAGAGCACAGGTGATTATACCTACATCATGGGCTCTTCTGAGGATAAAAGACAGTAACATTTATAAAGAAGATGGCACAGTGGCACTAGTAAGTCCCTCCTTGTCTAGGAAGTGACTTCCACTGCCCGCCTGATCTCTGTCATTCTTGTCCTTCCGTAACTACCTATGGACCAGCAACGCCAGGCGCTGTAGCTCACGCCTGTAATTTTATCACTTTGGGAGGTTGAGTCAGGAGGATTGCTTGAGGTCCAGAGTTTGAGACCAGCCTGGGCAACATAGTGAGGTGACTTCTCAACGAATTTTTTTTTAAAAACTAGCCAGGTGTGTTGGTGAGTGCCTGTAGTCCCAGTTACTCAGGAGGCTGAGGCAGGAGAATTGCTTGAGCCCAGGAGTTCAAGGCTGCAGTGAGTTATGATTGTACCACTGCACTCCAGCCTGGGTGACAGAGTGAGACCCTGTCTCAAAAAATAAAAATTAAAAAAAAAAAAAAACACCACCAACAAGAAGCTATAAACGTCTCTCTTGCCTTCCTCTTTTTTTCTACATTTCCTCCTGTATTCTCAATTGGCTTTATAAACAAAATAAACGTGAATAAAATACAGTTGAACAACAATAAATATACCTTTACAATAATATGCTTATAGTCAACTGACTGAATAAACCAGACTGCCTAGAGGGCAAACAAAATCGTTTCATTCTTCTTTCTGTTGCCAGTTCAACTTGCTCTCGGGGCCTCTTCTTCCCCACTCTGGGCTGAAATCTCAGGTGGGACCCCATAGCTTTGCCCTCATTCTTAGACAATAAAAGTCTTCAGGTCATATTCAAACATTAAAGAGACCAATCCAATGTAATCATCAGACAATGGGGGTAAAACTCCACCCATCCCATCCCCGCCCCCAGGCCAACACAGTAGGCAAGGGGGCCTGGTCAGTTTCTCTGTACTTCTTACTCTGTCTCCTTCCCCACTCACGAGTTGCTAATTATGGATCTCTGAGGTCCAGCAGAGGGGGACAGGCAGAGGAGGGGGGAGAGGAAAGGACTTACTTGAGGGACCCTGTGGCATGGTGGATGTCCACCACCGACTCTTGGTTTCCTGCAGCTCTACTGCTGTCTCTTTGGAAAACCTCCTATTGGTCACCTCTAAATCCCGCTCTTTTGTGATAGGCAATTCTTGTCCTCCAACTGGATGCTTAGAATGCTCCCCTCGGCCCTGACTTCCAGCAGCCAAAACTCCTCCTTCACCAGGGCAAGTGGACAACTGTCCTTTGCACACTCTGTCATAGTTTGGTGTATATGAGCAATACGAACCCAGCTTCCCAAGGAAGAACTCACAAGACAACATTTTCCAGTTCACTTAGTGCAGAGCATGATTATGTGACAAAGATTCTGATAATCAGAGGCACCACGTGAGGCTCTCATGCTGACCTTAGTTATGTGAGGAAAGAGGCAGGTGGCATGGCTTCCCCGGTGCTGACAGGGGTTACCGCAGGTGCAACTCAGCCCTGGAGTCACTAGGGGGTCAGTGTCAGGCCGGCCTCTCCAACGAGGTTCTGATAGTTGTTCCTGGAAAATCAGACTAAACCAGCCGGGCGCAGTGGCTCATGCCTGTAATCCTAGCACTCTGGGAGGCCGAGGTGGGAGGATTGCTCAAGGTCAGGAGTTCGAAACCAGCCTGAGCAAGAGTGAGACCCTGTCTCTACTAAAAAATAGAAAGAAATTAATTGGCCAACTAAAAATATACAGAAAAAATTAGCCAGACATGGTGGCGCATGCCTGTAGTCCCAGCTACTCGGGAGGATGAGGCAGGAGGATCGCTTGAGCCCAGCAGTTGGAGGTTGCTGTGAGCTAGGCTGATGCCACGGCACTGTAGCCCAGGCAACAGAGTGAGACTCTGTCTCAAAAAAAAAAAAAAAAAATCAGACTAAACCTTAGTCCAAAGATTTTATAAGTCACCAACATGCTGTGATAAATCCCTTCATATTCAGACTGACTGGCAGGGATCCCATCATCTGCAACTAAGAACTCTTACAAAGTTAGGAGCCCCCCACCCCCACAAGAAGGTTGTGGGGCTAGCTCCCTTTGCACATGACTCCAAACCAGCTTCCTTCCAGGGGCCACGTCCAGGGGGTTCACTATTACCAACATGCGGCTTGCCCAGACCAGTGGAGACCACCTGTCTCCACTTTGCTGTCAATGAGAAGGTGATTGGCTCGGACTCTGGCCTTCAGACACTTCTCGTGAGAGGACGTCATTCCCTCTCCCCCCAAGCTCTAGGAGACTCTTACCCATCTCTGCAAGCAGCTCTCCAAAAGCCCTCCTCACTCAGCTCAAGGTGAAGAAACACACTCCCTTCCCCACCCTATGCAGTGGGCACAGAAATGCCCACTGCCCCACGATGCACTCCAAGAAATTCTCATTCTCCACTGGATGCCTCACCTCTTTCTTCTCTGTTTCTATAGCCCCGGCATGGCTGATGAGCTACAGCTGTCAGAAGAAGCTTTGCAATTTCATAGCATGTTCTGCACGAATAGTCTAGCTCTTTGCTTCAGATGAGGCTGTATTAGGCACCCATTGTACTGTTCTCGGCTTTTGGGGCTTCGGGGGAAAAAAACTTTATGATAAAGAGAGTCCCTTTGAAACATCCTATTTAAAGTAAGCAGGCACCATGAACTGAATTTTTCAAAATAAAACCATACCAAAATTAGCATTTAGTTCAAGATTCCAAATTTTCATCAAGTTCTCACTCAATCCAACATTTCCTGTTTGTGCTATCAGCACTGAAAACACATCTACTCTTGTTGACAGGAGCTAAGAGACTGACTCATGTAATGACATTGCAGGCCACACTGAGCTGACAGGTCGTCAGACCAATGAATGGGCAGGGATGATGTCAGAAGACTTTTCTATCATTGCGGCCTGCAGCTTGTCCTCGTCATAGGGAATGCCAGGCATGCTCTGAACAACCAGGAAAA
Organism: Lepilemur ruficaudatus; assembly: GCA_963574885.1. Taxonomy (NCBI): domain Eukaryota; kingdom Metazoa; phylum Chordata; class Mammalia; order Primates; family Lepilemuridae; genus Lepilemur; species Lepilemur ruficaudatus. Next base: position 19,184 of record CAUYRT010052077.1, on the reverse strand, counting down.
AAGGACTTACCTGCTCTTAACCTGTGTGTGAGCCAAGTCTCCCCAGGAGCTCTGGCCTGAGGGGAGGAGGTTCACACACTATTTTTACCATTTTGTTTCCAGTCTGCTATTGCAGAACTCTTAGCCTTTTCAGCCTTCAAAGTTCCCCCACCCCAACAGTTTCTGGGAGTCCCCTGGAGCTATCTGGTGACACTCATGAGACTGTCCGTCCTCTCAGGTGCCCTGGGCCTATGCCATCTTTTCTCCTCTGTAGCCCTGGATTCTTAGAAAAAACCACAGCAGAAGCACCTCACCCCCAGAAGTGTGCCCCAAACAGATTGCAAAGGTGTGATCAACCCACACGTTTCCATAAAGCCACTGCATGACTGACCGCCTGACATTGTGGGTGCTGCTACAACCTGAGGCTGCTGGCACCTTGTCACAAACTGCCACAGCTGCCCAAACCAGCCCAAAGTGGCACCAGAGCCACTCCACCTTCTCTGTCACTAGGGAGAACCTTCTATCCCTCCCGGAGTGGGTGCTGCACTGCAGGTCCCAGTGCTAGTGTGACTTGGGCCCCCAGGGTCTCATGTGGATTGTAGAGAAACGGTTCTCCATTAAGACTTGCAGGTGAACTTCCTCATGGCTGAACTGGAAGGAAATCTGAGAGACAGGCCGTGGGAGACAGGCTGCTAGACTTCGATCCCTGAGACACCCACCGTGAACCACACGTGGAGCCTACATTGTCTTCCCGGAGGGAGGTTCTTCCCCAAGAGGTGCCAGAGCAATGTACAAGCCCAAGCCTAGGTAAACCCTATGGCAAAAACAGCTTAGAGTCTCAGAAACCTGATTTCCCACAGATTAAAAGCCACAACCGTTTTCCAGAGGAAAAGTCATATAGACTGGCCCACAAAATTGACCACTGAATTTGCAATACCCACTAAATGTGTTGTGAAGCCTTTCCAGGTATTCAAAGGGAACTGAGTGCTGTGGTCTAAATCTTTGGTCACTGCAGCCGTACCAGCACTGGGGGTGCCCCAAGCACCGTAATGCAGTGACTCGTGCAGACTCCTGGTGGTGCTGCCGTGGTGGACTTAGGTAAGATATGGAAGAATTCCCTGGACTACGAGGCAAAGGCTCACCCACTTCCCTCACTCTGTGAGCTGGGCTGCTGGAGTTCGGCGAGGAGTGATGTGAATGCTCCCTTGTGGTCACCAGCACCAGGTCACACCTGAAGCCGGCCCAGTCTCCCCCAAAGCCAGTGGTGACTGCTGCCTGCCTACCTCTGATGTTTATTCAAAGCAAGGGCTCTTTAGTCAGCAGGTGGTGAGTCCGGCCAGGACTGGGTCCTTCCCTTCAGGGCAGCGTGTTTCCTTCTGGCCCAGGGTGAGTCCAGAAATGCTGCCTAGGAACTAAGGCCTGGACTCAGGGGCTTCAGGAGTCTGCTTGGTACTTTATCTTATTGTGGCTGAGCTGGTATCCAAGTTGCAAAACAAAGTCCTCTGAGCTCTTCCCTTTCCTTTCCCCAAGTGGGAGAAGACTCTCCCTGAGCTACACTGCCTGGAGTTGGGGTGGGGGCAGTTTATGACACAGGCACTGGCTTGTCTGCCATTGCTGGTGTCTTCCTGGGTTATGTGCACCCCAAGGCCACTGGCTGCAAGCCAGCACAACCACAGCAATTCCCCAAGGACTGTAGCCCTTGTGGCCCGACTGCCTTACAAATGCAGTCCAGGCCCCAGGCCACTTGTCAGCTGGTGGTGAGCTCGCGGGAACTCCGGCTTCCGCACGGAGGAGTTCCCTCTGGCCAGGCTGGTCTAAATGCTCCCTCCACGGGCACCGGCAGAATATTGCCCTGTGCTGCATTCCCCTGCCAGGGCTGCCCTGAGTTCCAATGCAAAGTCCCATGATCACTTCATTCTCCCTCCCCCGGGCACACAGATTGCGTGTCCACTCAGTGTGCTGGTGAGGCACTGCCAGGAGCTGTGGGAGGGTGGCAATGCAAGACTGTCTTTTCTGCCCTCTCCAAAGCCTCTTTCCCTGATATAATGTTAAAACCAGGTAGTATAATCGCTCGCCTGCCTTTTGGTTCTTCTGAAGGTGCTTGCTGGCGTGGATAGTCGTTGAATTTGATGTTCCTGCAAAGGGACGATCGCTGGAGGTTTCTATTTGGCCATCTTGCTCGACACCCCCAACAATGTCCCCACTAAGTGTCAATTGAGGCAGGAGAGTTGATACCTTTAAGTGAAGGACTGTCAACATTGCTCTATAGAACACAGCGGTCTTCCAAACGAGAGAGAACCCTCAAGGAAACCCTGTCCTCAGTGCTCCCAGCCCATGTGGTCACCCCTACTCCCCACCCTCTGAACACCTTCCATGACCACAAAACACAGAGCCCTGCAGCCCAAGCATCCTGCCCTGGTTTTTCTGGCCCCAACTTGTCTCACTTTACCACCTCCTGGAACCTCAAATTCTAACAATCTTCCTCAATTTCATCTGAGCTGTCACTATATCTAACAAGAGCAAGACCCTCTACATTACATGTTATGTGCTATGTAATACGACACATTACAGCCCATTTTGGCCAAGTTGGGGAAACACGATTCAATTCAACACTGCACAGAGGTGCTGACCCACCTACTAGGTGACAAGCATTAGAATAACAGAGATGAATCAGATTGACTTCATGGCGTTTACCATCCATTCTGAAAGGGCAGTGTAGCATAAAGGATTAAGGGAACAGACTGGGGGAAAGCTGGGCTCCTCCACTAATTAACTTTGTAGCCCTTGGCCAAGTGCATGAACTTCCCTATTATGTTAGCTCATCCTTAAACTGGGGTCATGAAGAGTATGTAACTTTTGGAATTGCTGTGAAGAAGTAACAAGTCAATACATGTAAAACACTCAGAAAAGTGCCTAACATTATCAGCACTTATAATAATCACTAGTGGAGACAGATGTGGACATAACTGCCTACTATATAATGAAATTATTTAGCAATACAGGAAGATACAATCAACTATGCACAAATATACACACACATATGGCTTTGAGCCAGAGCTTTGTCCATCACTAAGACTCAAATACACAACCATTCGTATATATTCTCTGATTGCCCACAACATACTAGGTACTGTGATAAAGACAGAGTGACAGAGTGATACAAAAGCCTCATAAAGACTCAATTCTGCTCTGGAAACACTGCCTGTTTTTTGTTTTGTTTTGTTTAGCCAGTCTCACTCTGTCACCTAGGCTGCAGTGCAGTGGTGTCATCACAGCTCACTACAACTACAAACACCTGGTCTCAAGCGACCCTCCTGCCTCAGCCTCCCAAGTAGCTGGGACTACAGGTGCGTGCCACCACACCAGACTAATTTTTCTATTTTTTGTAGAGACAGGATCTCACTCTTGCTTAGTTTGATCTCAAACTCCTGAGCTCAAGTGATACTCCCACCTCAGCCTCCCAGAGTGCTAGGATTACAGGCGTGAGCTACCGCGTCCGGCCAATATTGCCTGTTTAGTCAGTGGTTAGGTCTAAAGAATTACAGATGCATGTCTAACAGATGCATATGTGAACAACTAAGGAAACTTTTTGGGAAAAAAAGTGTATTCTTTTTTTTTTTTTTTTTTTTGAGACAGAGTCTTACTCTGTTCCCCGGGCTAGAGTGCCGTGGCGTCAACCTAGCTCACAGCAACCTCAGACTTCTGGGCTAAAGGGATCCTTCTGTCTCAGCCTCCCAAGTAGCTGGGACTACAGGCATGTGCCACCATGCTCGGCTAATTTTTTCTATATATGTTTAGTTTGCCAATTAATTTCTTTCTATTATTAGTAGAGACAAGTTCTCGCTCTTGCTCAGGTTGGTCTCGAACTCCTGACCTTGAGCAATCCGCCCGCCTCGGCCTCCCAGAGTGCTAGGATTACAGGCGTGAGCCACCGCGCCCGGCCAAAAGTGTATTCTTTAGCATTAATTATTCAACAGGCAGGACACAGGTGACTTGCCAATCCACAGTTTGGTGGGGGGAATCCTGTGGTACAAAACGTAGCTGCTGCCTCCTCACTAGCGGTGTAGGCGTGGGAGAGTGGGCAGACTGGGCCCAGATGTTGACATTGTTTAATACCAGCTGGCAGATGTGAAAGGTGAGTTGGGATTGAAGGGAAACGTGGCAGAGGCCACGGGGAACAGAGTGGTCACTCATGCCAGTCCAAATACTGGCATGGAGTAATTGATTGGTTTTGTTTTGTTTTGCTTTGTTTTGTTTTGTTTAGACAAAGTCTCACTCTGTCACCTAGGCTGGAGTGCAGTGGTGTCATCACAGCTCACTGCAACTACAAACACCTGGGCTCAAGCGACCCTCCTGCCTCAGCCTGGAGGAGTCATAGATGGAGTAATCGATTGGTCCATTTTTGTAACACTGAGTCTTCTGACCTCTTTATGTCCTTTAATTTCTATGTTGTTTAGGTTCTTTCATGTATTTCACCCTGAGGGAAAGTCAAAATAACACCCATAACCTTACTCATTGCCCAAAATTTCCTTCCAAACTCCCAACTCCCAAGAAAAAGATACTCCTTATATGACTTCCCCATTTCTGTCTACATTACCCACTCTTGCCAACCTGAGGCTCTTTTTGACATAGCCTTCTTTCTTGTGATTGGGTCAGTGGCCAGCCCTTTGAGAGGCAGTCCACAGCAGTCAAAAGAGCACGGCTTTTGGGGTCATCCAGATCTGGTACGAAGTCCAGCTCTATCATTCACTAAACATGTGACCGTAACAGGTTATTGCATTGATCTGAGTCTCAGTTTTGTGACCTGTAAAATAAGACTACTAACACCTATCTTACAATATCATCGTGGATTTAATAAAATACAGTAAGAAAAGCCCACAGCACACAGCTTTACACAGTGAACTCTCAGTAACCACAAGCTTTTGTTTTTTTCTACCTCTATTTCACATCCATTAGCTCATCTTGTTTTCTCTGGCACACCTTAGAGTGACAAACAATAGTGACCTCCTTGTCTCCCATTGTTTCCCTCCCCGCCCATTGCATTCACAGCTGTTCTTCTTCCTAAGAACGGTTCCAATCTCTTCACTGCCCAGATTGGAAATCTTTAATGACTCCTCCAATGCTAACCCAATAAATAAAGTTCAGACTCTTCAGCTTGGCATTTAAATATGTTAGATTTACTCCCCTGCTCCCTCCCTATGAAAGTCTCTGAACTACCCAAACAGGATGAGTCACCAATTGCCCCCAAAACTTTCCATGCCTGTGCTTTTCTTTACACTGTCCTCTCTGCCTAGCATGCACTATTCTCCTCCTTCCTTTCTACCCACATTCTATCCATCCTTCCATGCTCAGTTTTATTTCACTTCATCCATGATGCCTTTCTGAATCACCAGTCGAAATTAACTTTCTTTCTGAATTTCCATAGAACATTTGAACTCCTCTCCCTTTCTCTCTCTCTCTCTCTCTCTCACCTTCTTTTTTCCCCTCCCCTCAGGTAAATATCGTAGAAGTATAGGTCACCTTCTATATTACAGCAGCATTATCTGTGAAACAGCTTAAACTCTTTCGAGATACAAAGCAGAGAGTAAATAAATATATCCAAGTACTAGACATACCATAAGGCCTTAAAATGCCTAAGAGTTACATGAATCGTTTTCTTCCTAGTTTACAGATAAAATGTCATGTTTTAGATCATAAGACCCCGCCATAGTGAACACAAATAACTGAACAGGGCTTGGTGCCTGAGAGAAAGGCATCCGTTTTAGAGGCAGGTTCTCCTTCTAGGAAAGTTTGAATGTGAGCCACGTCAAGAGAGAGTGGTTGGAAGCACTGGCATTTGAGAGAAGCTGAGAAGCCAGGAGAGATGCCAGTAATCAGACACTCAGAAGCTGTGTTAGCGAGAACCACGAGCTTGAGCAGCAAGTAGAGAACAAAAGGTCAATGGGAATAATAGATGCAGACTCAGTCCACTAAAAGCAACACAGAAGAACACAGGGTCACCAGAGACCAACAACTAAATCTGCTGCTGAGACCTGGAATGCCGTGATGTTCCCTTCCTGATTTCCACTGTGCAGGATTTTCTATGAATGTTGACTTTCTGTGCTTTTTTTAATACCTAAGTCCCCCTACAGGAAACCCCCATCACCTTAGGCCAACAAGTCTTTGTTCTGAACAGTCTAGAAGAGCCTCCCATAGTACACCAGATGAAATAGTTCACTCTGCGCCTCCGTTTTCCCTTTGGAGAGAGTGTCTTTCATACTGCCTGGATGGTAAATATCGTGTTAAATTTCTACAACCCGTTTGCCTTCACCCTAACCTTGACACCCTATTGCTTAATACCATATTGTTTGAAAATTCAAGACCATTATTCCAACTTTATAGATGAGATAGTTGAGGCACGGACGGTTTGAGGCCAGGCAAGAGTACTTTGGTTTAGTAGCAAGAATGTAAATTAGAATTCCTGAGATGCCCCTGTTATTCCCTGCAAGTCTCTGTGTGATTAGACTGAGATAAATGGACATAAATTAAAAAGAAGAAGAAGAAGAAAAGGAAAAAACCATCTACCGTCTTCAAAAGTGGGTAGTCACTGAAGCAGCAATTTAACAAAATGATTGGCTTCCTCCTGGAGTCCTTTCAAGATCTAAAGAAAATGACAGGTTCCAATCACTTACTGAAGCATCGAGCTCCGAGGGCACAAGCGAAGATTTCATCTGATAATGTAAGGGATCTGAAGCCAGTTAGCTGTCCTCCTTTTTCACCTCTGAATGTTACTTCATCAACAAATTTTCTCCCTCCAAATGCTCCTCTGTGGGCTTTCAGTAACTTGACAGCCAAATAGGCAGAGACACGTTTGTGTCCAAATAATGGAAAGGCCAGAATGGAACCATTTGACAGGAGAGATTTCATCCTCAAAAAAATCATGAAAGATCAATCTTATCATACTCATTTTAGAGAGAAGTAAACTGAGTCTCACTGACACTAAATGACTTGGTCATGACCCCCAAGAAGTACAAGATCAGAGCCTCAAATCCAGATGGTCTAACTTCTTATGTCACGTTTTGTCCACTGCTGCATGATACTGCCTTTTTATAACCTGCTGTTTGGAGAAAGCTGGTTGTTGCCTACGTTTTAGTTTTCAACCAGACATTTAAACTCTGTAAACAACAGTCTTGACTAAAATTTTTTAAAGAGAAAAATAGTTATTCAGAGTTCACATAGGCATCATGATATATTGAGCTTGCTGTAGTAACTTAAGCAGTAATGAAGTAGCATCCAAATAAGAAAAGAGCACTGAACATTAGCCTTCAAATAAATGTTATATCATAGACCCAGAAGCAATAAAAACTACACACAAGAACCTCAAGTTGCCTGGGGCAAGGATCCATTTTTTTGTTTTTATTTCCTATGCCCCCTTTTTTCTTTTTAAGTAATAAAACCACTTTTCATGACAGAAACACATTCCATTGTTGACCTAGAGCCTCCTTGCCTGGCCAAATTATTCCCTTCTCTTAGACATACGACTGGTTCAGCCATAAACTTTGACCCAAGCAAGACCAATCAGAATTGTCTCTGAAATTGCATTTATGGACACACTCATGGATTATTAGCCAGAAGCATGCAAGCTCTGACCTTGCAGCAGCCACATATTCAGGGCACACAGAGCCCACTTCAGGATAAAAGAGATTATTAGAGATAAGCAGAGCCAAGAAATCAGGAGAAAAACAGAGCCCTGGCTTGTACCCCAGATTAAGCCACATCTGATGTTAGCCCTGTCTTTGGATTGCCCAATAAGAAAAGCCAATATTAATCCCACTAAGTTGAATTTTGGTTACAGACAACCAAAAGCATCCTACCAAATGCAGTATCAAATCCAGTATTTCTACACAAGCTGGTGAGTGGTTTAAATGTTTCTGCCAGGCAAGACAGTAACAGCAAGGGTGCGGGTATTGTATATTCAAATTGGGTGGAGTCTGAAGCCAATTCACCCATTTGATGCAGAGATCTTAGGAGAAAGATAGAGTGATCAAAACAATGATAAATTGCAATAAATTTAGACAATATAGAGAAACATAAGGAGAGAGTAAAATATCCTGAAGTAAGCACCATTAGAATGTTGATATACATATGAATTAATAGGATATAGTAGGGCCTGGCAAATTTTACTATAAAGGTCCAGAGAGTAAACATTTTAGGTTTTGTGAGCCATATGGTCTCTATGGCAACCTGTCATTGTAGGGAGAAAGAAGCCACAGACAATATAAAAAGAAATGGGTGTGGTTGTGTTCCAATAAAACTTTATTTACCAAAACAGATGGTGGGCCAGATTTGGCCATAGTTTACTGACCTCTGAGATACAGAATTAGCTGCTCTAACAGAAAATAAAAAATATAGTGACATAAATAAAGAACTGTCCCTCTCAGGAACAGATTGAGCAAAATATTGTCACATATCACTTAATGATGGGGATACGTTCTGAGAAATGTGTCATTAGGTAATATCGTTGTTTTGCAAACATCATGGAGGGTACTTACATACACCTAGATGGTATAGACCACTACACACCTAGCCTATATGCTACAGCTTATTGCTCCTGGACTATAAAGCTGTATAGCATGTTACTGTTCTGAATACTGTAGGCAATTGGAATGCAATTGAAAGTATTTGTGTATCTAAACATATCTAGGCAGGGTGCGGTGGCTCACACATATAATCCTAGCACTCTGGGAGGCCGAGGCGGGAGGATTGCTCAAGGTCAGGAGTTAAGACCAGCCTGAGCAAGAGTGAGACCCTGTCTCTACTAAAAATAGAAAGAAATTAGCTGGACAACTAAAAATATATGGAAAAAATTAGCCGGGCATGGTGGCACATGCCTGTAGTCCCAGCTACTCGGGAGGCTGAGGCAGAAGGATCGCTTGAGCCCGGCAGTTTGAGGTTGTTGTGAGCTACGCTGATGTCATGGCACTCTAGCCTGGGCAACAGAGTGAGACTCTGTCTCAATAAATACATAAATAAATAAAAATAAAAATAATAAAAATAAAATAACGTTAAAAGGTGAAGTGTAGAAGATACACAAACCAGTGACACAGTCATTTATTATCATTGCCAAGTATTATGTACTGTACACAATTGTATGAGCTAGACTTTTATATAACTGGCAGCACATTAGGTTTTTTTACAGCAGCACCACCACAAACACGCGAGTAATGCGTTGCATGATGACATTAAGACAGCTGCAATGTCACTAGGCAACAGGGATTTTTCAGCTCCATTATAATCTTATGGGACCACCATCCTATATGCAGTTCATCATTGACATTCTTATGTGGTACATGACTGTAGTTCAAGACCGCTATGGCAACTGCATTTGATCAGGCCCCAGACTTTTCTCTGTCTTGCTCCACCACCCCTAAGGTGTCCTCAGGCATAGGTGCAAGATGGCTTACTATCATGGTCCATGATTCAGCCAGCTGGAATGGAGAAGGAAAAAGGGAAAAGAAACATACATCCCTTCCCTTTAAGGGGCCAATCAGGAGTTGCTGTCATTCCTCTTACCCACAGTCCATTGGCCAGAACTTAGTCATGTGACCACACCTAGCTGCAAGGACAGCTGGGAAATGTAGTTTGTCTTCTGAACAGCATGTGGGTAGCTGCTGAAGGCAACAGAGCTCCACACAGGGCACCCCGGGATCCAGGCAGCAAAGCTCCCCTCCCTACACATGCTTTTATAGGAAGAGGATGGAGCCAGCCTTGGAACATAATGGCTGATTTTTCTACACTCCTCATTCAGGAATGTTTGTATGTACCCTATAACCTCAGAGTTAAAGGCTGCTTAAACTTTCCTTGGAGGACAGGTTTAGCATGTGACTGCTTTAAAGAGGGAAGTCAAAGGGGTGTCTGGAACAGGGAGAAAAATATCTCCTTGTTAGTTATCAGCAGGCACCCTCATGGTGGATTATAGGGTGACTGGGGATTGTACCCCTGACAACAACCCAACTAGAGGTTCGGCCTAACAAAACCCCACCTGGTCTCTCCCAGTGCATGGGTGGAGACACACCCTTACTCTATGGTGCATCTGTCGCATACAGTATGTATGTATATAGATAGATCTCTGCCTGTGTGCCCCAATCTTACTTCTGGCTCTATTGTCCAGGTTGGAGTGCAGCAGCATGATTATATCTCACTATAGCCTTGAACTCTTAGGCTCAAGTGATCTGCCTCAGCCTCCTGAGTAGCTGGGACTACAGGCTTACACCACCACACCTGGCTAGTTTTTCTTATTTTTGTAGAGATGTGGTCTTGTTATGTTGCCCAGGCTGGTTTTGAACCCCTGTCCTCAAAGGATCCTCTCACCTCAGCCTCTGAGTCACTGGGATTACAGGCACAAACCACTGCATCTGGCACTTCCAGGTTTTAAAGATCTTAAAAATTGCCTTTTTTTTTTTTTCTAATGTATCTTTGGATTCCTGAAGGATCAAGCATCAGACTTTCCAGATGGGTTTGATGGAGGAGATCATTCAACCCAGGAGGTTGAATGGAGGAGATCATCTAATTGGCATTTTTGTTTTTAGAAACATCTATTAGGCTCTTATTTAGTGCCAGGCACTAGGCAATTGGGATACAAAGATGAAAATTCACAGGCCCTGCCTTTTATAAAGGCTTTTAATCTAGGAAAGAGACAGACCCTGCATAGGACATCTGCTGATTTTTGGCCTCCAGCCCCCCACCCCCAACTTCCTCCTAACCCACTACTCCCCCTTTTGGGGAATCCCCCATGGTGTACTTTGGCTGGGTAGTCTGAGTCCATCTCCCACTACAGAAGCCAAAGAAGCAGACACCCCTCTCCCCTTCTCTTTTCCGTTTCTGGTATAGCACAGGTGGGCACATGACTAGGCTCAACTGATCAGATGCTCTCCCAGAACATGGACTCTTGATAGTGTTGTGAGAATCTTGAGTATGGCTATAGGTTATGGTCATCATGATGTTGCTGGCAGGTCAAACTGATACCCAGCACCCTGGTTCCCACTCATTTTCCAGCCCTGTTCTACAATCTTTCTTTGATTTTGAGAACCTTTAATATCAGTCCAAATAAGTTTGTTTTACTTCCCTTAAGAAGGCCAGAGTTGGTTTCTGTGGTCAATGACCCAATTCCCTACTAACACAAAAACACTTATCTATTTAGGTGCTTTTGAATGCAAAGCTAAGAAACCTACCTAAGTCATATTAAATAAGTGGAGAGTTTATTGTAGGAACACAGAGAGCAACATGGGAAGTGGAGGTGCCTACAAATTTAAGGCCAGATGTCTTTGTGGGAGAGTCTTCACGAACTTCGCAGGTTGGACTTAAAGGATAGCGCATTTTGCCTTAAAGGGAAACTCTATCCCAGACAAACAGGGACAGGTGGTCCCCCAAGACTTGAGGAAGTCTTCACCTGACTGCACAGGTCACTCTGAAGCTGAGATGGCACTTCAGAATTTCAACCAGTCATTGGACATGGGCTGCCCTGAGAAAGGTACATGATCTTGGGTAGGGAGACTTTCTTACATAGCGACAATCCCCAAAGAGAGCTGACAGTTGAGGACTGTGCTGGCAGCACTCCCAGTGTCAGGGAGAATAAATTCATCATTCCTGAAGGGGGATCTGGGCAGCACATCACAGCATCTACTCCATCAGGTCTTTCTGCATTTCGTGACCTCTCAGCTTCAGTTCCTACTGCTCGCTGCCGGAGTCTTTCCCGATTTACGTCACTGACAGTGAGAATCTGATCTGACCTAGCCCACATCACAGGTCACTAACCATCTGGACACTGGTCCACTCGGCTGTGGTTGGGAAGCAGGAGCATATGGTAGACTCACCGTTTGATGGTGTCTGTGGGCAGAGCTGGAGGAAATCCTGTTGGTAGGCAACCTAAATGGCGTGTCTTGCTCATAGACCAATAAGCATTAATAATGTGTTACAGTGGATGGGATATATAAGGATATAGTGGAAGGGGTGTATGTGTGCATGTGTGTAAGTGTGTGTGTGTATGTGTGTATAGCTCGTGTGTTGTATAAAACACCTATGCCTGCCTAGTCAAGCCCAGAAAGTTCTCCACAGACTTGAGCTTGGACTTGAAGGATAAGCTAGGAGTAGAGCTTTGCCCAGCAGATAGACAAAGACATTCCAAGCAGAGGGAACCACATGTGCACAGAAGCATGAGAGAAACTGTAGTGGCCCTAAAGGGGCTGGCCTTCTAGCCACCCATGTACTCACTTACCCAGGTGCCTGGGAGGCATTTTTGGCAGCTGCACCGAGGGAAACGTGCCATCCATTGAATCATCTGGGGCACTCCCTGTTCCCACCTTTCATGAGCCGGTGCCAGTGGGCTCTCCCGGCCAAGTCACGCCCACCTGATCCTGTTTGACTTGTTTGCTCTGCCAGCATCCCTGCAAGGTGTGGCATGGCCTGGGGTTCCTGATGCCTTTCAGATAACAGCAGCAGCCAGGTCAGTGCAAATACTGGTCCCTCCTCATACAGGTGAGGCTCCCACTGATGTCAGCTGGGCCTCGGAAGGGCAGGTGGGTTTAGTTGCCAATTTGGCTCCGGAAGGCAGCTCTGCTTCCTATTTCCTCGTGCTAAGAATGGAAGGATTCCCAGGAGAGGTGCAGAGGTTCTTGCCTACGGCTTCCAGAGGCACTAAAGTTTGCTGACTTCTAAAGTACCGCACGAATACGACAATGAATAAGACAACTACAAGGAAAAGGATATCACCATCAGTGAGTTTGAAAGATAATAAGAATGGAGAACATTTATTGAGCACCTAGTATGTGCCAAGCAGTAGTTTACATGAATTGGATTATACAGTCATCACAGAAACCCTGTAAGATAGGCCTCTTGTTACCTCTATTTGACACATCATGAAACAGAGGCACAGAAGTGATGAAATAGCTCTGCCTGAAGTCACACACTTTGAGTTCAGGTGGTCCCCTCCTCAATCACCATGTAGTATTATATACACTATACTGTATACAGTATATAGTACATTATACTGTATCAGCCTACGTTCTGATGGTTTAACTGGCATCTTATGAGACAATGTCTGAAGATGCTCGACAATTCATGACACAAAGTGCTTTCATGTACGTTGTCTCAATTCATCTTCCCATTAGGCCAATGAGGAAGTGGAGGTGAATGTTGTCACTCCCATTTTACAGATGAGGAAATGAAGGCTCAGAGAAGATAATTAACATCAGTAAGTGTCCAGTCTAGGATCTCAAATAGATGTTTTGCTTCCAATTCCAGTGATTTTTTTCCCTATTTGTACCCTATTGTGAACCATTTCAAAAGGGCCTAACCATGTCTATATCCAAAAATATATCCTTGAATATATGTACTTAAAATTACTTTGAAGTGACTACACATTGATGCTGTGTTTCAATTTAATATGGTGGGTATTTTCTGAAGCATAAACATTAAGTAAAATGAAAGCGAAGTTGATGTGGAAAGAGCTCTGAGCTGCAAGTGAGGACTCCAGGGTTCTAATCCTTGTTCCATCACGTGTACCAAGTAACCTTAACTAAGTAATTTACTTTTCAGGACCTCATTTTTCTCATCTGAAAAATCAAGAGGTTGGGTTTTTATGAACTTACTGTCCCTTATGACTCTTAAATTATAGATATGATGATGATATTCTAAGATTGGGTTGCCTCACAATACCTAAATCAGTGTAGTCTCCAGCTGGAGGCCTGCAGCTACCAGCATCTGTATAATGGCAGCCCGGCCCATTCATTCACAGATGCTCCCTACCTGGTCTCCAGAGAGTGGCTTCAAGAAGGTCTATGAAGGATGGATTTGGACATCACCTGAATGTGTGGGTTTGGTTTTTTTGTTTGTTTGTTTGTTTGTTTGTTTTTATCTTCTTTTATGTTGGAGGCAGAGGAACTATTTTTAAAGAATTAAAACAAATCTGCAGGTTGTACATACCAAAATATATACACCTACACCTTCTGGACAGGTAAGTTAGACCCCCACCTAGCTCATCTCAATAGATGTAACACAGAAGTTGTGTGCTTACTGCCCATCCTTCTTCCAAGGGAGTGGTTAAATCTTCCAACTATGAGTTTTTGGAGACAAAGTCTCTGTCTTGGTCCATTTCTGTGTCATTCTTTCACTTGGACTCCAGACTTGTCCACTTGGGTTTGTTGATTTCTTCTGTTGGCAGGGACATCTCTAGAAGCACGCCGGCTGAAGCTGCTTCTCCTCAGGTCTCCCCTGCCTGGATTCAGTCTTGTTTTTTTCAAACTTAACGTTCTCTGCTGGAACAGCAGCAACAGCGAGTCCTGCTGCCGTTCCTTTTCTTCTCACTCACTCTCTCTCTGTATTCCCGCGTTCAGGAACCCATCACACTCCCACAATACGCCAGTGTTTCTGAAACGTCAATGGACTCTCCCCCACCACCATTGTTAGGGTTGATGTTATTATGACGCTTTTAATCTCATCACCTGAAAATGTGCTGATATGAAACCAGGTTTTTAAAAATCCTTAGATTTATAGTTCTCATATGATTTATAAAACCAAAACAATCTTACAAATGAAGTGCAGACAAGACTACAAAATCCTTATTTTATTTTATTTATTAATTTTTTTTTTTTTTTGAGACAGAGTCTCACTCTGACACCTGGACTAGAGTACCGAGGCATCAGCCTAGCTCACAGCAACCTCAAACTCCTGGGCTCAAGCGATCCTCCTGCCTCAGCCTCCCGAGTAGCTGGGACTACAGGCATGCACCACCATAACCGGCTAATTTTTTTCTGTATATTTTTAGTTGGCCAATTAATTTCTTCCTATTTTTAGTAGAGATGGCGGGGTCTCACTCTTGCTCAGGCTGGTTTCGAACTCCTGACCTGGAGCAATCCTCCCACCTCGGCCTCTCAGAGTGCTAGGATTACAGGCGTGAGCCACCGTGCCCAGCAGACACAACTGCATTTTAAGTCGGGCCTTCAGTAACTCAAATCCAAAGGATTAAAGACATCTGGGTGAAAACAGTACCTGCAGTAGTTAAAAGGAGCAAAAATTAGGGAGTCCTCCCCATCCCGCTGTTTTCACTTAAAAAAAAAGTTTTTTTCATCCAGATAGTTGCAAAATTAAGGAAAGAGAGTAGGGAAGTAGTTATGTATTGAATATTGTTATACCTACCATGTAATCTCAGATGCCCAGGCGCTATCCCAATGATTTTACATGAATCAGCACATCTAACGTTCTAGGACCTTTCAAACCCAATCCTGCATTTACTTTTCAAATAACCCTGCAAAGCAGGCAACACAGTCACCATCTGACAGGTAAGGAAACATATTTAAATTCTGGGCAGAAATATGAGATGTGGGGGAGAGTAGAAGGCTTAGCCTGGGCTGTGCTGCCCCCATCCAAATCTAAGCTGGGGGAGGGGCAGGTCCAGGCTCCTGGGGAGGATTAGAACTGATGTTACCAAAGAGGGGCCGAGGCTGCAGGGCAGGAGCTCAGGCACACTGGATTTAGGAGGCCTGGAGAGAGAACCTCCCTCTGAGAGGTCAGCTGGCTCTGGGTGACCCTGCCTTTTCCCTTAGGCCACCCTCCGATCTGTGGGCACCCAGACCTCTTTGCCTGCCCCCCACCCTCTCTGCCTAACTTTGGAAAAACTCATTGACACTGCGGCGAATCAGGTGGGACAGTGTACTCCAAAAGAGATGTTACAAGAACAGGGCTTAACTGAGAGCATGAGAGGCTCAAAGGATTTCTGTCAGCCTGGGGGAGTGGGTCCTCCCCCACACTCAGGCCCCCTGCAGCTGGGGGATCAGGCCTGTGAATTCTGTGCATTGTCCTTGCGCCATCATCTCGGGGCCAGATCTCCTGGAGCCACTAATGCCATTCCTCACAAGGCAGCTTCTCCCTAGGTCCCGGTTTCTTCCTCCCTCCGGTGAGGCTGATGAGAGTCCCTGGCCCTTCCTGCTTCACATGAAATGATATATGAAAACAAGCAATGCTCTCTGGCTGTAAGGGAAACACCATAATTTTAGAGCATCCTAAGATCTGATATCTTCACTGACATTTTTTTCCATATGAAACAGACCATTTTCTTCATTGTTCAAGATCAAATTAAAGCTGGCTCTGCCCTCGCCCACTCAGGGTGGTGGGAAGTACCACCTTAGACAGGATTGGGGGACCACTCCTTATCCCTTGGGGTTCCACAGCCCAGGATATTCAGGGAAGACTGCCCAGGGGCAGTTCTGCTCAGGGCTGCCAAGCGGAGAGAAGCCAACAGCTCTGAAGCTGCAGCTCCAAGACTGCTCACCAGCGCCATTCTGTCTCCCACACGCTCCTCCTCAAAGCCTGTGGGGGCACAGGACTTCCCAGAAGCCATGTCCCCTTCACAGAGTCCCCCATAGTGTCCCCGGTCCTCCACCTTCCTGCCACATCAACCTGCTCCCTTCTCTCCTTCCCCTCCCCATTCCTCGATATTGGCTTCAGGGTTCAGAGGCAAGTGTCAGCAGGTCCCAGACCCAGGTCCACAACAGGCCCTGTGGACTGCTCCAGGGGCCTTCCACGCCTCAGGGATGACCAGCTTGCCTCACTCTTCTAAGACAGAAAACAAAAACACTGTTGGAATTTTACATCTTGATAATTATATTCTCAAAAAAAAGTCCTTCAGCTACCCAGTTACAAAAATCACAGCATATCAAAGCTGAAAGAGATGTTAAAGATCATTTCTAGGGCAGTTTTCTCACTTTGCAGATACAAAACAGGACCAGAGGCTGGGTGCGGTGGCACAGGCCTGTAATCCTAGCACTCTGGGAGGCCGAGGCCGGAGGATCGCTCAAGGTCATGAGTTTGAAACCAGCCTGAGCAAGAGTGAGACCTCATCTCTACTAAAAATAGAAACAAATTAATTGGCCAACTAAAAATATATATATATATATATATATATATACATAAATTAGCCAGGTCTGGTTGTGCATGCCTGTAGTCCCAGCTACTCGGGAGGCTGAGGCAGAAGGATTGCTTCTTCTGAGCCCAGGAGTTTGAGGTTGCTGTGAGCTAGGCTGATGCCACGGCACTCACTCTAACCCAGGTAACAAAGCAAGACTCTGTCTTAAAAAAAAAAAAAACAAAAAAAAAACCAGGACCAGAGAGAGAGTTGGCCAAGGTCACAAAGATGGTGCCAGGAGAACGGGAACTGGAACTCAGTTCTCTCTTCCTCTGCACCACAACCGCTTCGCAAGAGGAAACAAACAAACAAAAAAAATCCACCTCTGGCTCAAAATAATAGCCAGAAATGGTGAACAATAACCAGGTCTGTCTCCTGCTGGTTTCCACAACAAGGCAGTTATGAACTGAGGAGCCGAACCTGTCACAAGGACACGTGTGCGCATCGACTGTGTCGAAAAGGCTCTCCTCCTAAATAAATGAATAACACGTGGATGCTAATTGAAGATTAGCATCATCTCCCATCAATGTTAACACGCTTTTTGGTTATTTGCAATTCCCTTTTGTAAATCTGAGCAAAACATCATTGCCCAAATTAGCTCTTTTCGCTCAATAAAGGCCATATTAGCATTCTGAGGTTTGTGTTTGCTTACTGCTTATTTAGAGAGGTCAGACGGGAAGTCGGGCAGCCTGCGCCTGATTTCCATTTCACTGAAGACAACTTGCTCTCCTGGGGTGACTGCGGGTCCCCCCATAAGTGGCTGCCCCCTGAAGGACTGACCCCCATGGGTGACACCCACTCAGGTGGCTGCAAGGACTTCTTTTGCCTGGAACTCTCTGTTCCCATCCTCTCGGGGCAGCCACGTATTACCAAGTGACAGATGAAATGTGACCTCCTCTCCTGCCCCCATTGAAGCGGCCCTCAGCCCCCACACACGCTCCGCCATGCTTTTGCAGCACAGCTCAGCATCAGGAAGGCGCTTCCATGCTTGCCTGGCTCCGTGCGGGGACGGAAGCTCCAGGACCACAGCAACCCTCCCACTCATTCGCCCCCGCAGCCTCACCGGTGCTCAGTATTTGTGGAAGGAATGAAGGCAGGAAGGAATGAATGAGCTGGCCCGGGCCTTAGGAGTAAGGTCTATGAGGGAGAGGGGAGGCTGCACTTGCGGTGCCAGATCTTTTCTCCCGAGTTCTAACAAAGCAGACTTGAATCCAACTCCCAATTTGCACCAGAACAGGATCACTTGGGGCCGATGGTTCAACCTCCCAGGGCCTCCGTTTCCTAACCTGCAACTGGACGAAACGACACCAATTAGGTTAAGTGCCTGGCCCTTTTAAGTGCTGGATCAAAGGGTGGTGACCCTTCCCACACCACCACAACCCCACCCCTGAGTCACACTCCTGAAAGTACGGGTCCCAAAGTCGCCACCCTCCCCTTCCCCTGGCCCAAATGCAGGGAGATGGTCCCGAGAACCCCAGCGGAAGCTGAAGGCGCGCCCCGGTCCACCCCGAGCTGGAACCCACGCTCCCCAAAAACCCAGAGCCGCGGCCCTCGCTGGCCCCTTCCGGTTCACGGCGGGTGGCCGCAGGCCTGGCTGGGGTCGCAGCGCAGGGAAGGGCTCAGCGGCTCGTATCCTTTTCGGGGTCCCGAATCGAATTCCCGTGGGGACCTCACGGGCACCACGTCCCCTTGCCCCCAAGCTGCGTCAGCAGAGCACGCACGCAGCCCCGCAGTTTCAGGGCCACCGCGCTGCCACACTAGCCTCAGCGCAGCGTTCGAGGTGGAACCCGACCTTGATCCCTCCGCGCCGCGGAGACGCCCAGTGCGCACCACGTGACGAAGCGAAGCTCCACCCGCCGCGCCGCCTGCGAGGCGCGCACAGAGGTCGGGCGGGAAGAGGGCCAATTTCCCATGGTCCCTTCATATTTGCATATACGATGTAAGGTTGGAGAGACTTCTAGATATAAGTAGGCCATAAACGTAAAGATACGAATATAGGATATGTGACACCAAAAGTAATAATTTTTGAATATTTTGGAGTTTCAAGAGGCCCACACTATAGTTACCATAACTGTAAAAAATTGTCAAATTCTTGGCTTTATATAACTTCTGAGACAGCCGTGAGATCGTGCTCGCTTCGGCAGCACATATACTAAAATTGGAACGATACAGAGAAGATTAGCATGGCCCCTGCGCAAGGATGACACGCAAATTCGTGAAGCGTTCCATATTTTTGACCCAGGATTACCCCCTCGCACAGTTTACACAG
>CAUYRT010052075.1:0-10783 GCA_963574885.1 Lepilemur ruficaudatus | reverse complement strand
TGGCCATTATTCTGTCTTCTTTGGAAAAGTTTCTGTTCATCTCCTTTGCCCATTTATAAATGGGGTTGTTTGATTTTTTCTTGTTAATTCTTTTGAGTTGTAGTTAGATTCTTGTTATCAGACCTTTGTCAGAGGTGTAGAGAGCAAATATTTTCTCCCATTCTGTAGGTTGTCTATTTGCTCTAGTGATAGTTTCTTTGGCTGTGCAGAAGCTTTTTAATTTGATCAGATCCCATTTGTTTATTGAATTTTAACACTAGCTTGCTTTAAACTATAAAATGTCAATTTTATTACAACTTACATGCTGCCAATGCTTATTTTCTTAGCATATTTAACATTTTATTTGCTCAACATCACTTCTGCCATGCCAATCTTACCATCTTAATTTACTTTTCGTCTTTGTATTAGTCTACTCAGGCTGCCATAACAAAATACCAAAGACTGGATGACTTAAACAGCAGAAAGTTACTTTCTTATAGTTCTGGAGGCTGGAAATCCAAGATGAAGGATTTGAGCGAAAAATAAAATCCTAAGCCCTCTGCCAACTGAATGGACTGCTCTTAGCCCTGGGAGTCCCAGAAACACCTTAAAACTGAATTCCAGGCATGACAGGATGGCAGATTTAAAGCACAATTACACATGCACATGATTTCTCTTTTCATAAATATGACTTCTGTAGCTTGTTAAGTATGTATATTTAGTCACCTTGCTCAATATAAAATCCTATTCCTTTTCTCTCTCCCTTGAAGCATGTGTACCCAGCTTGTGGCTGAGAGCTGTGTTTCCAGGCTTGCCAGACTGCAAGCTGTAACAAGAACTTTTTATGGGAAACAATGGTCTCCTTTTTCCAAAGGATAACCCTCATTATATTTTTAGTTAACAAGGGCTCCAGGGTTGGTTTCTGATGAGGCCTCTCTTGCTGTCTTGTAGACAGGTCACCTTCTCATTGTGTCCTCACCTGGTCTTTCCTCTGTGCCCACAGACTCCTGATGTCTTCCAGTCCTGTTGAATTAGGGGCCCATCACCATGACCTCATTTAACCTTTGAATACCTCCTTAAAGGACTTATCTCCAGATATAGTCACATTGGGGGTGAGGGCTTCAAGCTGTAGAATTAAGAACATTTACTATGAGCACCAAAATTATATATTCTTTTATGTGCTTTTTCCACCAAACTGAAACAAAATACATATGGATTTGGGGGGGCATGTAATTCAGCCCGTAATAGTCTTTCTGAAGTAGATCCATTAGTAGCATTTTCTGTGAGGAGGTATTTTTAGTAAATAGCCCCAGTCTTTTTTATTTAGAAATATTATCTAATTCGATCCCAAATTTTAGCGAAGAATTCAGGATTATAGTTAGATTCCTTAGCACGTTGAAAATATGAATCAATTATCTTCTGGCATATAATTTTTTGATAAGGTTTCTCTTATTATTCAAATTAGGTTTTCCTCCCCCTTTAGAGATTATCTCTTATTGCTTTACAGTTACTTTCCGAATTCCAGTTTGCCTCTGACAGTGAAATTTTGTTATAATACATCTAGATGTGAATGTGTATATGGTGTTTCATTAAATCAAGAATGCACAGAATAGACAAATATACCTTTGTTTTAGGTGCCACTATTAACAAATATCATCATTTTAATTGGTCAGAGATCACCTTAGTAAATAACAAAATACATTTGATGCTTTTTAGCACAGATTTTATTAGAGTGCCACATGCAGAAAAGTAAGACAACATTCTCTTTGAAAAAGATTTTAAAAAGTATGTATCTCAAAGCCGAAGTCAGTATGTTTATTGTTGATACACTAAGAAACACTCCATCTACAAAGATATCAGTTATCACTACAATTACTTAACATTTTGAATGTTCAAGTCAGTTCATTATACAAGCCAACACCAAAAAAATAAATTATAAATAATTAAAAGGAAGAAGTAAAATAATCATCATAAATCAATGTATGCAGATGACGTAATTTTCTATCTACAAAAGACAAACAGAATGAGCTGAAACCACTAAGCATGTGTAATGGTTTAGTAATTCTAATTCAGTAAACAAAACAATCACTTTTGTTTGTAGTGTTGATGAATAAAAGAAGATTGAAAAATTGTACAAAGTTACTTGAATTGGAAACACATTAATTAGGTATCAAATATTATAGAAAAAAATTAAGGGCATTTAATATAAGCACCAAAATTATATATTCTTTTTGTGCTTTTTCCACCAAATTGAGATATGGTTATGAGCAGCCTGTTCCTGTTGATGCATTATCTGAATTTGGGGGACAACCTCCCTTTGCTGGGGACTGTTGCTCTGCTCTGAGCTTGTGTCTCCATGCACTACTGGATAACACAGAACCTCAGTTTCTTCATATGAAAAATGTTATTACTCATACACGAGTGTTAGAAAGTTATGAAGTATACAGATTGCAGATTTATTTGACTCATACATTTTATATCTTCCTCTTTTTAGTGGCTACCTATGACATATGCCACTTTTTATTTTATAGCATATGTTTCTTATTAAAATATCCTTAAAAAACACATACAAAAGATGTTCAACATAGATATGTTCAATGAATAAATGAATAGATGAACTACATTAGGAGAACAAGAAAATCCATTCCAAACACAGAGCCTGCATTTGAAGGGATTTCTTTGTGAACACAGGCTAGGGATAAAAATTCTTAATTTCTCAAAATATATAGGATTCTCTCATATTGAAGATTTAACAATATTAAACACAGGGCAAATGACCATGATTCCCTCCCCTTTATCCCACACTTTAAACTTATTTTATAGTTTTCACCTATTAGTTTTCATCTCTGCCATAAAACCAATATTAATAACACATGCATATAATCAAATCGCTGCTAATTATGCATTCATTGATCACTCATGAGTTACTTTAAATTTCTGTCCCTATGAAAACCTAGTTGTTTTCTTATTTAAAAATCTCAAAAAGGTTAATGATTAATACAAAATTGATATATTACTATAAAGACTTCTTGTATTTAAGTGGTCCATATTCATATGTAAAAGTATGTTAATATACATCCTTGTATACATTCTTCTAAGTTGTAATATGTTTGGATAGTGTTTATTTCAAGCATACTTTTGTAAAACTCATAATTCATACACAATGGGAAAATATTGGGAACGTATAAATTTATATAACATATAAGAATTTCTTATAAACTGATTTTCCTCTGTAATACTCAAGAGGATTCCCTAAATGGTGTATGGCCTGAGGGCTCCCCATCCTTGAACCTACACCTCAGCCACCATAGCACCGAAAGAGAGGCCTGTCTCAGCTTACTGTTGTGCAGAATCAGGACACATGAGTGGCCTGAAGGATAAGCAATCCCAAAAGTCTGGCAAAGCGTGATGATCACACTCTTCTCTAGCAAGTCAGAGCTCCAAATTGGTATGAAATAAGACAGAAAGAAAAGGGCATATAGTAGGAGGAAGGCGATCACAGCTCGCATGGCTTTTATGTGGACTGTGGTGCTTGCATCTCCAGATCCTTTGGCACCATGCTGCATCTTCTTAACATGTTTCCACAGGGAAGAAATTAGCAGGATAAAAGTTGTCAGGGACAAAATAAAGGGTATGAAAGTGAATGTAGTGTTGGTGAATAAAAGAAGATTGGAAAATTGTATAAAGTTACTTGAAGTGGAAACGCAAGTCCTGTTTCTTTCATATCCATTAATCCAGGTATTATTAACATAGATGTTTATCAGTGCAATATAAAAAAACAAGAGGAACATTGTCACCAGAAGTATCATTGAAACCACCTTTTTAACTCTCCACTTTAGGTAGAGAAAAATCGAGTTGGAAAAATTGGCTATCTTGAGAAAATAAAAGATGCTGAGGCTTGTAGCAAGCCAGAGGCTAAAATGATTGGCTACTGTCCAGGTGACAAGAAATGTTCTAGAGATTTTTTCAGACATTAATAAATCTGGATTAAACACAGATACATACCAATGTAAGAATGTTAACCAGAGCAGACCAGTTCTGGAGATTGCCAAAGCAGTGAGGATTTGATCAGCCAAAGAGATCTTTCTTCTCTTCACCCAGTCAACACAGTTCACCAGTGCTATGAATCCATTTCCTAAATTTCCAATTATGAATTCCACAATTAAAATGAATGCAAATGTGCTATTTATGGCCCTACTCATTGTCTGCTCTAATGTCTAATATCACTGCTGAAGATTTCTTAATGAATTCATCTCAAAATATTATGTTTATCTGATTTATGAAAATCCAGTAATATACTCCCTTTAAAAAACCTGTGTACACAATATTAAATCAGCAACCATCAAGATTAGCCAATGACTGGATTGATAGCTTTCTTCATAAAAATCTTTGTAGTTCCCCAGACAGCTCAGCTGAGCTTCATCCAGATACTGTGTGCCTTACATACAGTACGCTGAAGTCTCTTGTAGTTGGTGATGAAGGAAATGCTGAATTCTCATTTGCTTACATGCAAATAAAGATTTATTGCCCTTGTTCTGCTTTCTTTTTCTTTTTTTTTTTTTTTTTGCCTTATATACATATTTGAGTCTGCCAACTTGAGTTCTAGGCAAGTACTATTACAAAATTCTAACCTATATAGCAGGCAAAAGGGTACAAAACCTCAGACAGGAATAAGTCTTGTTTTGTTTGAGATCTATGGCACAGTATGGTTAAAATAGTTAATAATAGTGTATTGGACATTTCAAAATCTCTGGGAAAGTATATTTCAGATGTTCTCACCAAAAAAAACTGAGGTCCTTGAGGTAATGAATATATTAATTAGTTTATTTAATTATTCCACATTATATTCATAAATCATAACATCACTTTGTACCCCATAAATACATACAACTATACTTTGTCAATTTACAATAAAAAATTTAAAAATTTTTAAAAAGATTTGATTTTTTTTAAAAAGTTAGTTCTATAAAGGGACTTATCCATAGTCACCCAAAGCTCTTCCTACAAAGTTTTCTATCTCATAGAAGTCATCATTCCTAGAATGCTGGGTACCAAGAATAATATTTATTTATCATTTTACTTTTTACAAGTGCATACATACACACACACACACACATTTATTTATTTATTTGGATCCAAATCTCCTTCTCTTTCCAATAATTCGGGCTTTTTACTCCCTCAACATTTATTATGCAGCTTGTTCATGCTTAGTACTGTGACAGTTAAGACATTGTTTAAAAAAGGCTTACAAGTTTATATTGCATGGTATTAAATGTAAATATTCAGTAGACTTTGGGAATATTTTTTCTATGCATTTGAAAAGAGATAGAAATCTTTCTGTTGTCCCATATAGTAGTCACTCGGTTTGAATGAGTTCATCCAAAAAGCAAGAATCCCATCATTCTGTGCATCTCCCCTACCTGGTAGGGCACATTCCTCAATCAGTACCAAATACCTTCTGATTTTATCCACATTCATTCACCCTCCCAGTAACACATCCCCATGACCTCCACAACAGGCACCAATGTAGATGAAGGAAAACATACTGCCTGGCCAAGTATAAGGGAAAATAAAAATCTCAGGATCACCCATTCCCCCTTAACAACTCCTAATGCAAAAGGAAAGGTCAACCCTGGAGGCTGAATCACACAACACCCCCTTCCAAAATAATACCTGTTATTAACATTATTTATGAGTCAGATCCCCAAGGAAAGGTAAAAGGCCTCAGGCATCTACAAGGACTTCCCCCACAGATCATTTATAAGGAAATTCCTTACTGGCCTCCCTTAAACAAGGACATGCAAATTGTAACTTTAGTTCTGCAGGACAAGACCAGCTCCTAAAACTAAAGTCTGTTGAATTTCATGCTAATAATGTTGATTGTAAGTTTACCTTTCCAGGAGTAGAACAGAGACAAAGTCAATCATTCTTCCACCCACTCAGGGACATCTACTTGTTGATTCTTCCTTCACTCTCTTTTCCTCTTCAAACACTCACCTTATCTTCTGTAAAATGTGTTTCCTTTAGCATTAACTAAAGTCTCACAAGAATGTAACCATTGACTGCCCACTGCCCACCCCCTACCCCCTTTTTCTTTTTTGTACACCCTCTCTCATTAAATAATGAGTTCCCAAATCCCTCTTCAGAAAAAAACAGTCATAGATGCATCTGTGGCTTGTGCTTTTCCCAGGTGAATCATCAAACTTTGGCTTAACAAACCTCCATTGATTGAGATCTTTGCTTCAGTCACTTAATTTTGGGTTGTCACAAGATAAGGAACCAAGTGTCATGACATGATTATTATTCTTTCACAGCTAAAAAAATAAGCAAGAGGCCCATGAAACAAATTCAGCAAAAGCTACCAAAGAAAGCAGAAAAACATATGTCATAAACTTCAAAAATGACAGAGAAAGATGTGGGGTATTCCAGTGTGAAGAGCTAATGCTCACTCTCTGTCCTCTGAAATAAAGAAAATAAAACCAAAATATCTTGAAAATTCTCACAAATACCCTACATTTAAGAAAGAGACATACTGAAAAGGCAAAATTGGCTAGTATGGGCAAATTTTAAGGAAAAAGTCCTAAGAATAAAAGCACAAATATAAAATCAACGTAGAGGCAAGAAGGTCCCCCTAGTTTGGCTATGTCCAGGTAACAAAGATGATCTCAGGAAAGAAGACAAAGAGAAATGCAAACCACCGTGGAGGTGGGTGCTGGTGCTGAGAGCGGAGCTCAGTTTCCCAGTGAGAGCTCCACTCATCCCAGGGAGGCTGGCCCTGAGGCCCCCACCATTGAACATCCACACTCTAGAGTGAAAGCACCAGGTTTTCATTTGAGCTACAGTTCTTAGGGAGTGACAATCTTTTTTAGACAAGTTGACAATGGCAACAAGAATAAATCCCACACATTATATCCAGAAATCAGTTTCTGAGACGAGCAGCACTTTTATCCATTTCAGTGTCAAAATTATGTTTAGGAGTATATGGAATGGGTTATTGTATTTCACTGTAATTTTTGGCATTTGTGAAAAGTTTTATATACTACTATACCAAATGCAAGTAATCAATAATGGATTAATCAATGATAATTTTATCTAAGCATTTCTCTACTTGGATCATTATATCTATAATGATAATCCCCTGCCCATCAATTTATCAATACTTACATTGCTATTTTAAATAAAACTAAATTAGATACCAGGTCAACATAACTCTGATTTAGCAGAATTTCAATGGGAGATATTATTGAAGCTCTCTTCTTCTCCCTAGTTTTTTGGTAGTATTACGTTTGAATGTAATTTTGACATTTAAAAGAAAAATAGTAATGTGATATATGTAAATATGTGTGAATAAATAAATAGTATACATGAGTGTGACTATACCTATGAATAATAAGCCTTATTGATCTCAGGTGAATTGTTTGGCTACATTATCAGTAAGGAGACTGTATGAGATCACCAACAAAATAAGCATAACTGGTTAGGAATTGAAGAATTGAGCCCTCAGTCTGATATTTTCAGTTTAGGAAGAAGAGGAAAGAGTAGCAAGGGAGACTGAGAAGTGGTGCCCAGGGAATAAGGATAAAAACCAGGAGAGGGCAGCATCCCAGAAAGTGAATAAACTTTGTTCAATACTGCTGATAGCACATGCGAGACCATTAGCAACACAGACTCACTCGTGATCTTGCAAAGCAAGTGCCTCACTGGAGTGGGTTCATAAGCCAAAAGCTTAAGGGGCTTCATAGTTTGATCAACACTATAAACCAAGCAGAAAATAAGAACTGAAAAGTGAACTCCTCAAGTCAGTCTGTAAAGTGGAAAATCAAAGTCCCTCAGCCAGTTCTTAGGACTGAGCCAATTCAGACAACGAGAGTTCAGAGATTGAAGGGAAGTTTAAGTCCCCTTGATAATTCACAAGAGTACTTAGGATGTATTCATATGGTACTTTCCCCAAGACCTGTAGCCATTTACCAGATAACAGTGCACAGAGGAAAAGACATGCATTCATTTTCTCTGGGACTTTTAGGTGTGGGACCTGGACTAGCACTAATAACTAGGTATCCAAAAACACAGTGCAATGCATTGGATGGAGTGGGAGTTTTTGAATATCAGATGTTATCTAGAGCTCGGTCTCATGTCTATCCCAGGGCAGACCCAATGCATTTGTAGTTATTTATCTCTTCCTGAATATATAATTGAAATGGACAGGTTTGGCAGCTGGCGGAACTCTCACATTACTGCCTGACCAGTAGAGTAAGGGACATTGCTGTAAGCAAGACCAAGAGGAAAACTCTGAAACTTTCCCCTCCTGTCAAGACAATCAATAAAAAATAATAACTAGATTCTCCAAGGAATAGAATTGATTACTGCCACCATAAAAAACTTGAAAGATATGGGGAGTGGATGGTAGTCCTTTTTATAGCCTTATTAAGTTAACCTATATGGCCTCTGCCAAAACCAGATGGTTTTGGATGAATGCAGATTGACATAAACTTAAATGGTACTTGCATCTCCAGGATATGGCATCATGACTGAGCAGAACATAGCCTGTGGCACTTTGTATGTGGCTTTTGATTCGGGGAATGTTTTTTAATCTACACCCATCATGAGGGAAAATCAAAACAATATGTTTCTTGTGTGCTAAGAACAATAGCACTCCTACACTCTTTTATGGCAGGGCTGTCACTTCTGCTCTCAGTTTAACTGACATTTTGCAAAACATCATGCTAATTCAATATATTAATAATGCTACATTAATTGGTACCCATAAACAAGAAGGGGCAAGGTCCTTAAATATCATAAAACACTATAACATTAAACAAGAGTAAAATATCAGAAGAAGAGAAATAAACCTGAGAAGATTCAGGGACCTATAACATTGGTGACATTTTTAGGGGTCCAATGGTCTGGTCCACATGTTGAAGCATCCTTTTTAAAGTAAATGGCATGTTGCCTTATCTTATATTTCCTACCACTAAAAAAGAGGCACAGTATTTGTTGGGCCTCTTTGGATTTTGGAGCTAACATATACCACATTTGAGGACATTGCTCTGACCCATTTAGAGAGTTTCCCTAAAAGCTACTGGTTTCAAGTGGAACCTAGAACAAGAGAGGGCTCTATAGCACATATAGGGTGTGGTCCAAGCTGCTCTGCCCACTGTGCCAGATGATTCAGCAGATTCGAAGCTGCTAGAGGCATGGATAGTGAGCATTACAGGATGCTGTTCATGTCTCTGACAAGCCCATAGGAGAGGGGGGAAAGCAAACCCCTACTGATTTAGTGCAAGACCATCCCCTCTTCATCAGAGAGTACCCTCAGTTTGAAAAACAAAGCAGCAAGTGCAGAGGATTAAAGCAAGCAGAGAGTCCCTCTAAGCACAAGGCCCTGTGCAACTGCACAAGTTATATACTTATAAATCCAGCCACTATTGGAGTGGCACAAGTACACCTGAGTGGCACAAGGAGTTGACTGTACTGGACACCAACTTGTGTGCTTCCTCAGATTCCATTGACCGTTTCCTATTCTGTTGATCAGCACCTTGCCTGGTCCAGATCACCATTCCATTTTGGACCAAATGGAATGCCACACCGTGGGCATGAGACCTGACTTGCTAAAAGGCCACCAAGGAGCTGGATGATGTAAGGCAGAAAAGCAAAGCTGTGAGCTCTACTTCAGGTAAACCCTGGCCAATGGGAAATAGAAGACAGAAGAGAGCCAAGAAGATACATCCCCGCTCCTCTCTTCCATGGACTAATGTTAGATGTGGTTCCCCCTTGTAGCCCTTCTGGAAAAGCCCCAGGGAGCAAGTACACACATACCATGGCCACCATGCTGTTACCTCATTGTGAAGTGGCCACCAGGAGAGTCATACATCACACCACATTGTTTCACATCTTCTCTTGCCTTAATTTCCACGTCTCCCCCGCATTGCTGCCCTGTACTTGCCTTCCCAAATAAATATCATCACTTTGCTCTCTGATACTGGCTCTGGTTTTCAAAGCTTGAGGCTAAGATG
Organism: Lepilemur ruficaudatus; assembly: GCA_963574885.1. Lineage (NCBI taxonomy): Eukaryota > Metazoa > Chordata > Mammalia > Primates > Lepilemuridae > Lepilemur > Lepilemur ruficaudatus. The sequence continues at coordinate 791 of CAUYRT010052075.1, read as the reverse complement.
TTCATTCAGTTGTACAGTTATTATTTATTCACTTTTCTATGAGTTTATAATGTAGCAATGAAAAAGTTCATTTAGAAAAGATACTGAAAAAATATTTTTATTAATGTTTATTTTCATTAATGTTTATTATTTTTATTTCATTAATATCGATTATTTTATTATTATTACCAGCAGCTAGTTCCTAAGTCAATTTTTAAAAAATCAAATGCCATTTTTGTATGTAATAGCCAGCTATAAGATATCACAGTAAAAACATATTCACCATAAAAAATGCAAACATATCAAAATCTTTACTATGCTTTTCAAAAACTCCTGTAAGAGGTGCAGTCTAGTTTCAATGTTACACCTTTTCCCCACTTAACACACCTGATATAGATGCATCAAGGCTATAGTACAGTGGTATTTCCCCTAGAACTGTGAAATAGCCAAATATTTACTCTGAGAAATGCTTCCACTTGAATAAGCCTATAACCTCAACATGAAACCAGAAAAGAAAAATTCATCCAACTGCAGATTTTGTGATGGATTTCATTTCTATTGGTTTATCAGCCTTAATATAGTTCATTTATTCATTCATCCACCAATTTATTTGTTTGTCAAAATATCACCTTTTTTTTTTTTTTTTTTTTTTGATACAGAGTCACACTCTGTTGCCCGGGCTAGAGTGAGTGCCGTGGCGTCAGCCTGGCTCACAGCAACCTCAAACTCCTGGGCTCAAGCAATCCTTCTGCCTCAGCCTCCCAAGTAGCTGGGACTACAGGCATGTGTCACCATGCCTGGCTAATCTTTTC